>OX393549.1:44559096-44646596 GCA_947650365.1 Chamaelirium japonicum | reverse complement strand
TATATATATATATATATATATATATATATATATATATATATATATATATATATATATATATATATATATATATATATATATATATATATATATACCCTAGTAATGTCTGTGCCTGTCGGTACGCACATTTGGCAAGGGCGTGACAAAATTTGGAGGGAGTGAAAATTTAGAGGGAAAAGACTATTTTGAAGGTGTCAACGAAACATTTCAAGATCGGCAATAATATTTCAAGGCATAACAATATTTTGAATGTGATAATAATATTTCGAGAGCGGTGATAGTATTTTGAGACATTTGATAATATTTTGTGAGCAGCATCGACATTTGCAGTATCCATCTCTCTTTCTCTCTCTTTCTCTCACTCTCTGGGTGCACCGTCGACATCTCTTTGCTACATTGGGATTGCCCGATCGGTGCATCGAACTTAATCCCAAACCGACATGCAAAGGGATGGCTGTATTGAGGTACAAAGCAAGCCAATATTTTGAGCAGACATCCCTTTGCATACCAATTTGAGCTGACTACGATTAATCATGTGTTTATGTCGATTATTTGCATCATATTGTATTAAAATCGATCATTTAGATTGGAGATCAAGTTTATTTCTGGTAATAATAACGACCTCAAGTGGCTGAAATGTTTATTTGGGGTTCATTATTGTTATTTTATTTGTCATTTAAATTATGATACCAAGAGTACATTCAAGACACATTATCAAAGAGTACATCACAAAATTATGAAGGTGAAGTGTTCATGATGCTAAGAAGCCCTTGTGTGGGTCAATAAATAAAAACATAAACATTCGTGAACACTCAGGTGTGTGGTCAACACCCTTGCTTATGGCTTCTTCAACCTTTAAACTTGCAGCTTCACTCTCGTTGTTCAGAACGACAATATCATGATTCTGCACCACAAATAAACTAGTTAACTATAAAACCTTTGATGTGCATAATGTGACTTTTAGGAAAGAGACAGCTAAACTCTCTTTAGTGGTCAGGAAGTAAGAAAGTAAAATAGACAGATTTTGACTGTTGAATCTGCTCAATCTCTTTATATTCATCCATTGAATATGCACAAATTGTTTTTATAATGACTTATATCTTTTTCTACGGGCCCATAACCAGGTGGCCAAAAGAAGAAAAAAAAATTGATTCCACTATCAACTGATTTTGTTCAATTTGTAACATCTGTGGAAAAAAAAAATCCTTCTATTACCTGGTTTTACTAATACAACCTTCTATCAATGAGTAAAAAGACTATTCCAAGATAAAAAACTAATGAAAATAAGTTTTTTATAATAAAATCAGTTGAGAGAAAGAGGTTGCTTTGATTCCTTTCATTAAGTTATCAAGAATCAAGTTCAAACAAAAAATTAGAAAAGTTGCTCACAACCAAAAGAAAAATCAGTTGATAGAGAGAGGTTGCATTGTTGTGGGCCCATAATCAGGGGGCCAAAAGAAGAAAAAAAAAAAACGATCCCACTTTCAACTGATTTTTTTCAGTTTGAAACATCTGTGGAAATGAAAACAAAAAACAAAAAAAATCCTCAAAGTGCACGGAACCAAAAGAAAAAATAAAATGGTTCGGTTGATATTGTCTACCCATACACTAGCAGAGAGAAAGAGAGAGAGGAAGGGAGAACTCAATCATACCTGCAGTACATCGAACTCAACCTCCTCTAGATTAGTCTCCATCTGTCGCCCGTCCTGAAAAAGAAAATATCAGTAAAGAAAAAAAAAATTATGTATATAAACTCGATCCCCGCACTGCTTTATCGGCCCAAGTTGAGAGAGGGAGGATGCATTGCTACAGGCCCATAACCAGGGGGCCAAAAGAAAAAAAAAACTGATCCCAATATCAACTGATTTTTTTTTCAGTTTGAGACATCTGTGGAAATGAAAAAAATAAAACACCCTTATAGTGCAGGGAAGCAAAAGAAATAAAAAAAACACTGATCTGAAGCCTTGCCCACGACTAAAAGAACCAAGTTGAAATAAAAATTTAGAAAAGTTGCCCACAACTAAAAGAAAAAATTAGTTGAGATAGAGAGGTTGCATTGCTGCGGGCTCATAACCAAGGGACCAAGAGAAAAGAAAGAAAACAGTATAGAGAGAGAGGGGGGGGGACAACCTTCTATCAATGAGTAGAGAGACCATTATAAGATGAGAGAGAGGTTGCAAACGGATGGTTGTTGGATGGAATCAGGGTTGGAGGCTGGGGACGACAAACCAAACACGTCCAGTAGGAACTGCCTCTCCTGAATAATGCAAGGGAGCCAAATGCTAGATTCAGAGATCAAAATTTTGCCAATTTATATGAGATGATTCAAATACAAACTGAAATACTACAGCATCAATTTACAATCAGACATTTAATTAGTTCAATCACTGAAAATTTATTTTAGCGATCATAGGCAATTTGATTTCTGTGCCCAAGCATGTTGAAGGACACATGATGATATGAAATTGATTAACTTACACCTGCTGAAAAATTTTGGGCTTGGAATTCCTTCCGCTAAGGATCAGAAAAGTGGCACTGTTTGAAGAGGGGATCTGAATTCTGAACTTGGTAAGATGCAGATATTTCCATCATTATCTTTGGCCATGGCGTCAGGGTTCCAGGGGCGCGATCTCAGCCCGGCTTTTGGGATCGGGGGCCGATCGGATGGAGGTGGAGGGGTGCGATCTGATACCGACCTTTGGGATCAGGGGCAGCAATGGAGGCAGAGGAGGCCTTCTGAAGCGGTCACTAATGGAGGCGGAGGCGGAGGAGGCGGCAATTGTCAAGGCCGACGGGGGTGAGCAGTTTAATGAAAGAGGGATGCAGAGAGAGAGAGAGAGAGAGAGAGAGAGAGAGAGAGAGAGAGAGAGAGAGAGAGAGAGATCATGTGAGAGTCTGAGAGAGAGAGGGACGGGGTGAGCAATTTAATTAGAGAGGGACGCGGAGTGAGAGAGAGAAAGCGGTTAGAGAGAGAGAGAGAGAGAGAGAGAGAGAGAGAGAGAGCAAAACCGCCTTCGCCCTGCCGATCTTCGTCGATCCGCCTCCGGCCTGCCGATTCTGCCAATCCCCAACTGACTGTCATCGCTCATCCGCCTCCGGCATACCGATCTCCGCCGATCCGCCTCCGGCCAGCCGATCCGCGACCATCGATCCACCTCCGGCATGCCGATCTCCGCCGCCCCACCCAAAATTTGCCCAAAAAGAGAAGGAGCCCGAAAGAGACTCTCTTCTGCGATCTGAAGATGAGAGAGAGAGAGAAAGAGAGAGAGGTGGAGGGGTCGGAGGGTTGTGAGAGAGAGGTAGAGGGCTCGGAGTGCCGATCGGTTAGAGAGAGATCGTGGCTAGAGGAGAAGAGAGGAGAGAGAGAGAGAGTCGGGGACGGGCTGAGCGGTTAGAGAGAGAGAGAGAGAGGGACATAGAGAGAGGGGGACGGGCTGAGCAGTTCGATGAGAGAGGAACGCGGAGAGAGAGAGAGAGAGGGGGGGGCATGCTTTGCGGGATTTGGGAGAGAGAGAGAGAGAGAGAGAGAGAGAGAGAGAGAGAGAGAGAGAGAGAGAGAGAGAGAGAGAGAGAAAGAGAGGGATGGACGGCTTGATGATAGAGAGATGCGGAGAGAGAGAGAGAGAGAGAGAGAGAGAGAGAGAGAGAGAGAAATAGAGAGATCGTGCTCGCAGAGCAGAGAACTGCTATTCAACCCCAACCGTTTATCATGAATGATCAAGCCGATTGAGGTGGCATATGATCACAACGTTGAAGCAGATCGTTCAAAATATAAAATACTACCAACTGCATAAAGATCCTGGCCATCTCTTTCTCTAACCGCCTCTTAAGTTTGTATCGAACGGCTCTCTTTATCCATTCCTTATGAAATATTATATATATATATATATATATATATATATATATATATATATATATATATATATATATATATATATATATATATATATATATATATATATATATATATATATATATATATATATATATATATATATATATATATATATATAGAGAGAGAGAGAGAGAGAGAGAGAGAGAGAGAGAGAGAGAGGCGTGTTACCTTACGTTGTGCTGCGCAACCTCGACAGTCCGATCGCGTGGAATGAACAGCCGATCCCGAGCATTGCGGCTGTGAACCCCGACTGCAAACCTCGGCCGTCTGATCCCGTGGAATAAACAGCCGATCCCGGGCGCCCTTGGATTTGATGGTTCGTTCGATTCCAATCTGTTGGATCGATGGGAATTGAACGGACCAAAAAAATTTCACTGTTAATATAGTGGCTATAGTAACAACAAAATACATTTTGGTCCGTTCGATTCCCATTGATCCAACGGATGGAAATCATCTGGGCCAATTTTGTGTTCGTTCGATTTCCATCCGTTGGATCGATTGAAATCAAACGGCCCAAAATGATTTTCGCTATTACTGTAGCCGCTACAGTAACAACGAAATTTTTTTGATCCGTTCGATTCCCATTGATCCAACGGATGGAAATCGAACAACCATCAAAAGTCCGGAATCGGCTGTTAATTCCACTGGATCAAACGGCCGGGGTTTGCAGCCGGCGTTCACAGCCGCAGCGCCCGGGATCAACTATTTATTCCACGCGATCGGATGGTAGGGGTTCGCGCGCGCATCACATTTTCTCGGTCAAGCTGCGCACAGCGCAACATAACATATATATATATATATATATATATATATATATATATATATATATATAGGAATGTTACAGTGAGCTATGAGCTATGGAAGGAGAAAATGAGCTACGATCATTTTGACCACCCTAGAAGTTTTAAAATTTCATGAAAATTGGTGGGTGTGTTATCTATGGTAACATGATCATCCTCACCAATTTTCAAGGAATTCCAAAACTTCTAGGGTCATCAAACGGTAGAAGCAAAATTAACGGTTACTATAGACGGTGGATAAAACTTCTACCGTTTGATAACCCAAGAAGTTTTGAAATTCCTTGAAAATTGGTAAGGATGATCATGTTACCATAGACAACATACTCTCCAATTTTTTCGAAATTCCAAAACTTCTAGGGTGGTCAAAATGATCGTAGCTCATTTTCTCCTTCCGTAGCTAATAGCTCACTGTAACATTCCTCTCTCTCTCTCTCTCTCTCTCTCTCTCTCTCTCTCTCTCTCTCTATATATATATATATATATATATATATATATATATATATATATATATATATATATATATATATATATATATATATATATATATATATATGGGTCAGGATCGGATGACCCATCAAAATTTTGACCCATTAATAACCCAGCACCCTTTGAGGCACCTAGAGGTTTTAGAATGGACTGATTTTTTGTAGACATGTTGTCTATGATATGTTGATCATCCTCACAAAAATTCAGCCCATTCTAAAACCTCTAGGTGCATCAAAGGGTGCTCTTCAAATCAACGGTTACAATTGACAGTCAAAAACCGTTGATTTGAAGTGTGCATTTGATGCACCTAGAGGTTTTAGAATGGGTAGATTTTTTGTGAGGATGATCAACATACCATAGACAACATCCCTACAAAAAATCAGCCAATTCTATAACCTCTAAGTGCCTCAAAGGGTGCTGGGTTATTAATGGGTCAAAATTTGCTGGGTCATCCGATCCTGACCCATATATATATATATATATATATATATATATATATATATATATATATATATATATATATATATATATATATATATATATATATATATATATATATATATATATATATATATATATATATATATATATATATATATATATATATATATATATATATATATAGGGCAGGGATACTCTTACTAATGGAATCTTACTAATGAAAGTTACAATCGCCTTTTACCTAACCTAGAGGTTTCAGAATTTGGTGAAACTTGGTGGGGATGCTCTCTATGGCAAGTTGATCATCCTCACCAAAAATCACCAAATTCGATAACCTCTTCATTTTAACCATTAATTTGAATAACATATTTGATGCCTCTAGAGGTTATTGAATGGGCTCTTACAAGCAAGTGTTACTAATGATCCAAGTCATCCATCGGATTCAAATCGATGGCTGGGATTCAAATGAGAGTATTTTCCTCTCTTTCTCTCTCTCGATTTATCGAGCGCACCAGCCCCGACCCCCCCTCCTGCCCGGCTCTGGCGCCGACCGCCCCCTCCCGTTATGCAACCCTGACCCCCTCCCCTTTTGGCGACACCGGCAGTCCCGACAAGTGCCTCTGGCAGTCCCGACCGTCCTTCCCCTCTGGCTCCGGTGCTGATCGCCCTCCCCGACCTTCCCTTCCGACCGATCCCCTAACCTGACCTTCCCCTCCGGCGGCAGCCCCCTTCCCCTCCGGCCTCCAGATCCAGCAGTCCCCTTCCCCTCCGGTCCCCTCCCGTTCGTCGAGCCACCCCGCCGGCGTCGATCGCAGCCCCGATCTTATTGAAATCGGGGCTGCCAGCATCGAGGATGAAGATCAGGCTGTCGGCATCAGAGATGGAGGGTGCGATCGGCGCCGGAGCCGGAGGGGAGGGGGGTCAGGTCTTATGCGATCGGCGCTGGATGGGAGGGGGGGTCAGGGCTTGTACGATCGGCGCTGGACGGGAGGGGGGGTCGGGGCTGGTGCGATCGGCGCCAGAGCTGGTGGGGAAGGTCGGTCGAGGTTGCCGTACGGGAGGGGGGGTCGGGGCTGGTGCTGCACTCGATCAATCGAGAGAGAGAGAGAGAGAGAGAGAGAGAGAGAGAGAGAGAGAGAGAAAGAGAGGGGAATGCTCCCACTTTAATCCCAGCCATCGGTTTGAATCTGATAGATGGCTGGAATCATTAGTAACACTTGCTTGTAAGAGCCCATTAGTGAGAGTATCCCTCCCATATATATATATATATATATATATATATATATATATATATATATATAGAGAGAGAGAGAGAGAGAGAGAGAGAGAGAGAGAGAGAGAGAGAAATGGGATATAGGCTGGCAGCCCATTTCTTGGTTTTGGGCTATCGGCTAATAGCCATTCGATCGCCATCATTATGCCGTCCATTTTTTTAAAAAAAAAATCAATTTTTTTTAATATATGTAACCCCCCCCTCTCTCTCTCTCTCTCTCTCTCGCTCGAGCAGCAGCCCGACCATCCTCCGGTGACTGCTCCGGCTCCCTCCCTTCGGCCCTTGGCACCCCCACCTCCGTCTCCTGCTCCGACTCTGACTCTGGCCCTCCGGCGCCGGCCGATCGCACCAACCCCGATTGCCGTTTGACTCCGGCGTCACCCCCTCCGGCCTGCACTCCGGCGGCACCGGATCAGGCAGCATCCCCCTCCGGCATCACCCCCGGGAAGGGGAGCCTCGGGGACTGAAGGTTGGGGCTGGTCGGCGCCGGAGGGGGAGTGGAAGGTGGTCGGAGGGGGAGGGGAGCACCGAATCTGCTCCGGAGGGTGCAGCCAAAGATCGGAGGGGGTGACGCCGGAGGGGGAGGAGAAGGAAGCCGCGGGAGAGCCGGTGCCAGAGGGGGGAGCTGGATCTGGTGCCGGAGGGGGGAGCCGGTGCCGGAGGGGGCTGCTGGAGCGGGACATGGAGGTGGTCGGGGATGGGGCTGCGTCTCGCTAGAGAGAGAGAGAGAGAGAGAGAGGGAGTGGGAGAGAGAGAGGTGTACGGTGAGTGTTTTGTGTGTGTGTGTGTTTTTTTTAAACCAACGGTTGATGATGGGGATCTGAGGGCTGTTAGCTGACATCCCAAATTAAGAAATGGCTGTCAGCTCATACCCCGTATTATATATATATATATATATATATATATATATATATATATATATATATATATATATATATATATATATATATATATATATATATATATATATATATATATATATATATATATATATATATATATATATATATATATATATATATATATATATATATATATATATATAGGGGGATGCTTAAATGCAGTTTGCGGTCCGCGTCCGCAGCCGTCCGATGCATCACACCGTGCATCTGATGCATGTGGCGGGTGCATCGGACGGCTGCGGACGTGGACCGCAGACCGCATTTAAGCATTTCCCATATAGGGGGATGCTTAAATACGGTCCGTAGCCATCCGATGCACTCATCGTGTGCATCAAATGCACGAAGTAGTGCATCAGACAGCTACGGACCGTGGACCGCAGACCGCACCTAAGCATCCCTCTCTCTCACTCTCTTTCTTTCTGCATCGGACAGTTGCGGACCGCACGGACCGAATACTGCATCTAACACGTGGCATTCATGTAGGGCATGGGTGCAGCCTGAATGCTACACCTGAGGTCCAGGCTCCCCTTCACACACACACACACACACACACACACACACACACACACACACACACACACACACACACACACACACACACACACACACACATATATATATATATATATATATATATATATATATATATATATATATATATATATATATATATATATATATATATATATATATATATATATGTGTGTGTGTGTGTGTGTGTGGGGGGGGGGGGGGGGGAATGCTTAGGTACGGTCTGCGGTCCGCAGCCGTCGATGCACCACTTTGTGCATCGGATGCACGCGGCCGGTCCATTGGATGGCTGTGAACCGCAGACCGCACCTAAGCATTTCCATATATATAAGTAAGATCATTGTTTAGAGTAAGATGATTTACTCAAAATATCGAGACTAGACATGCTTTGGTAATATGTCAAACCGTCTAGTAAGCTGGAGTACATAATACTCAAAAGTAACATTAAGACTCGGCATGTTTAGGCAAAATGTTTGATAGTCCAATATGCCTAGAGTAAGATGGATTACTGAAGATACTGAGACTAGACATGCTATGGCAATATGTCGAAACATCCAGTAAACCTAAAGTACATAGTACTCAAGAAAGACATGGGCTAGGCGTGGGTAGGCACCATATCGAAACCCCTTCATTATGTTTGCAGTTGATTGGGTATCAACATGAGCATTAAAATGACATACTTGGACACGTATGAGGTTGGACATCATGGGCCAGGGCATAGAGTAAGTTATGATGTGTTCAGATAGCCCATAGACACATTAGAAAATCACCAGAGTTGTTTGTTAGAGCTCTTTTATGGGTTTGATAGGTTGATCATGGATATGAATCAGCATATGATATGCTGGAATAATCATGATCACCTGACATGGTCATTTTGAACAAAGACATGAATGATCCAATCCCTTAGTTTTTTATTTTAAAATCGATATGGATCGTGTTTTTCAAAACCGAGTGACTTCAAGTATTTAAAAAAAAAAATCGCTACAAAATTATATATATGTTTATTTGAAACAAGTTCACATGCTTCTATAATGTAAAAGGCCAAGTGAAAGATTATTGGTTTTTTATGGTCATTTATGGGAGAGTTACTGAACTAGGTGGACGAAGTTGGTTGTCGCGGCCGTGGTTAGTCTACACGACTTAACTAAGAGGCCTGACAGGTTGATGGTAAACCTGATCTCATACTCGTGTGCACCCAATAACCGATAGATCCCCTGGTGTGTGTTGCATTTATCGGTTGGGTACATCTATTATAAATAGATGCACAGAGGTGAAGTCCCCATACGTAAGTCATTAGAGTCGCCATTGAAAAATCTTCATCGGGTATTACGAAGGATCGCTAGATCTTTCATTTTTACACGAATGTATGTTTTTCATCCATTATGATGATCAAGGTCTATCTATTCACCGAGGATGGTCTCGCTTAGGAATCCCAACAATACTTACCTCATTCCCTAATAACTTAAGCTTTTGGACGGCGTGATTATCTATGACTATATATCCAAGTAGGCCCTACCAAACTGTCCGAACTGCCGGCAAACCCACCATCCCATCTGTCAAGTGCTTAATCCGTGACATGTGCTCATCCTACCACAGTACAGATATCATGAGAGAGAGAGAGAGAGAGAGAGAGAGAGAGAGAGAGAGAGAGAGCTTTGAAATTTCAAACAGCAGCCTCCTACCCGCGCAGCACCCTGACGGTTGCATGAGTTGTCCGTGTGGCAGCATGTGTCAAAAAATTAAAAAAAAAAAACTGCAGATCGACCATGACGTGTACTAAAAGGACGGAAGAAAACAAATGCAACTTCAACATGGGATGTTGGCAACGTTGCATCCCATCTCAGCCGTCCGATTCATGTGCCACTACAGGACGACGTTGAAACCTGCAGACCCTGCCAGTTGCCGGATCTCATCTGGCCCACCCGTCTTGCAGGACAACCTGGCGGACAACCCGCGCTGTTGTTGGGGGGACGTCGCCCGGGGCTCTGATCCCCTCAAGTTACAATACCGAAGGGGGAGACACTGTCGGTAAGAGTCACATAAACCCCATTTTCTTTCCGGACGGCAGGGCAGTAGTTATCGTCGACAGGGTGAATAAAAACTTCAGGGCTCTGAAGCCTCTGATCCCCTCAGGTACCCTCCCTGCTCGCTGCCTCCCCTTCGCTACAGGAAACAGCCGATGACGTGTCGGTGGTCCATTGGTCCACCTGGTCCCGGTTATAAAAACTCACCGGTAAAGGGTAAAAGATTATTTACCGCTCGACTTTATCCCTTCTGTCCATTTATGGTAAAAAGGACGGAGAAGCTGCCATTCATTGCCGAATTGAACGAGATCAGCAGCACCATGAATGGAGTTCGGATCTCCTCAGTCGGTGGGCCAGGCGCGAATCACGGCCGCATGTAGGCGATTCGCTTCGGGTCGCCTGGCATCGTGTGGCTGTGATGAGCGCGGGCCCACCGACCGGGGACCGGGACTGACTGGAGGGGACCCGAACCCCATGAATGGAGGGGGCATGCATGGTTGGAGTGGGAGTTGGAGGGATCTCGTGGTCATATCGTCATCCTCTGCCCCCTATCAGTTCAATTCCCGATGCGGAGCCTGTTGGGTGGGGCCAGCGCGGCGCAAAATAGATAGGGGGAGGGAATATGATAACAACTTTCTGCTGTGCTCTCTCTCCACAAGATAAAAAGATGAGTTTTTTTACAAATTAACCCCTGTCATCTTATCTATTTATATACAAAACACTGTAAACTCAATATTTATATATAAACCCCTTAAATCATCCAATATTTATATATCGACCCCTACAGTTAGCTGGCATCAAACATAAAAAAATATTTTCGAAATACTCCTTCATTTGACTGCTATATCATAAATTTAAAGAAAAATAACCGATTTATCCATGATTTTAATTACAAAAATTGATCTATCTTTATTAAGCATGGAATTAACCCAAAACAAGCACAAGTATAACCCGGATTAACTTGGACCTAATCCAAAAAATTCTCACATTAGAAGGGTATTTACAGAGTTTAGATAAAATATTAAGGATGAAATAAAAATTATTCTCTTTTTTTGAATGCTAGTTAGCGGCAGGCATCAATATGTAATACTTGAATGAATTGAGCAGTTTATTAGTAATTATAACCTTGATGGGGATTTATAAGTAAATAAATAATATTATAGGGGTTGATTTATAAAAAAACCCAAAGAAAAGCTTTTCTCGAGATAATTCGTTTCTAAAAATCAGAAAAATAATCCAAAAGTGATCAGGATTTTAAAATCCAACGGCTTTCGATCCGTTTTTCTCGGTTCCCTCTTAATTGACCCCCGGTCCAACCCCAACCCCTACAGTACCGGCCAAGAATTAACCCTTCTTTTACTCCGAGTCTCTGACCCCAGCAAACAACCCGTGAGCGTCTCTCTCTCTCTCTCGCTTTTGACGGGCGTGTGGATCGGAGTTTCGGAGCGACAGCACGCGGGGAGGAGGGTATGGGGAGGGAGTGGTACTGGAGCGCCAGAGCCGAGGGGGAGAGCCCCGGATGTATGAGCGGCATGCTCAACTTCTTCGACTTCCACCAACTTATCTTCTCCGCCAACACCAGCTCCGGCACCGCCAGAGCACCACCAGGCTCCTCCCCCCAATACCACCATCCCTCCCCTCAGCACAAGGGTATAACACCAGATATCCCTGTCTCTTTCTCTCTCTCTCTCTACAATTTAATGAGTTTCTCGTATGACGATGCAGGCGTGGAGGCGCCGAGGAATAGCCTAGAGCTGGATGAGGCGGCAGCATCTACTTCGACGGTGGGAGAAGAGTACTTTGATGTCCTGGTGAGACATAAAGAAGATGAGCTCGTCTTCTGTAGCTCTCCTTTCACTTGATTGATTTCTACCTCTGTATGTTTTTTTGTGAAGAAGACGAAGAGGTCTTCGTTGTTGGAGGAGGAGAGGAGGGGAGTACTGCAATCCGGGACTCCAAGAACGCCCAATGTGGTCGCCCGCCTCATGGGTCTGGAGGTGCTGCCGGACCTGGCATCTCCTCCTCCGGTTCACCGCCGACGCCCACCCCACAAATCTCCGTCGACTCCTCCGACCGAAACCGAGGAACGCTTCCAAAAGAAGATCAGGATGAAGAAGAAGCAATGCGCGGACGAATGCAGAAAGGGGTCGCCGCCTCCTCGCCGGCCTCTCCAGCCTCTGAACTGCAACAGCTTGACGCAAGTAAGATCCGAGAGCGGCACCCGTTCTCTGCCGGAAACCCCGAGGGTGTCTTCGGCGAGGTCCTGGGACGCCGATCCAAGGCTTTCCCTGCAGATCAGTAAGGATCACGGCAATAGGGCCATGCACGAGTTTAGCTGCTTCTACAGCGACAGCTGCGCCGACTACTCGGTCCCCCCTCCGCCCTCGCTACACCCGATCAAATCGCGGAAGAAGGACTGTTTGCGGCACCAGGACGAGAACAAGAGCCCCCGGAGCCACTACGACTCCGCTCCGGAGGTCGCGAAGCAGGGCATGGGCAGTAGAGCCGGTGGTTGCGGCGAGGAACATGCGGTCAGGTCGAGGAGGACCAGACCCGCATCCCGGTACGACGAGACATCGAACCGGATGAGCAAGCAGTACTCAGAGGTTCAGGCTGTTCAGCCCCCTCTTTTGTGCTCCCCTCCGAGCAGTCGGTTCTTGGAACCACCACCGAAACCCCTCCAGCCTCCCCCGAAAGCTCAAGACCACGCGGAAGGAAAGAAGACGAAGATGGCATCGAACCAGCTGGACAAGAAAGCCAGCAGCTATGAACGCTATATGGAAAGGATGAAGAGGACGCCTTCCCCACCGGAAACAATGGCCGCAGTCGCCCAAAATCAGCTCCGAAGATCTGACAACAAGAAGAAATGCGGCTCCCAGCCATTATCTCGGCCGCTGCCGACCGAGAAAGTCAGCAAATCTTTCTCTAGTCCAGTTCATGAACAAGAACTTGCTCTGAAGCCATTGAGCACCCCAAAGGGCCACCATCGGCGACAACCCTTGGAGCGAGACCACGAGTTCCGGTACGTGAGGTCGATACTGGAGCATGCCGGGTTCATGGCGACGGCGGCTCACTCGGTCAGATGCTACTCTCCCTCCCTTCCCATAGACCCCATCATCTTCCACCGGCTCGAGCTGGAGCACCGCTTGTCCAACGAAGTAGAAGGCGGCCTTCGATGGACGGCCAAGGAGGAGGAGGGCGAGCTCCTCCTCGGTCCTTTGAGGCACCCGTGGAACAGGAAGCTGCTGTTCCATCTCGTTCAGGAGATATTGGGAGATCTCCTCTCCACCACGGCCCGCCACGCCGGCGGTAGTACGAGGTGGCGCGGCGGCGGGGAGTCCCTGCTGCGGCGGCTCTGGTCGCAGATCCGGAGCTTCCCCTCGGCGGACTGCCGGGTGGTAGGAGACATCGACGCGCTCGTGGAGGGGGACCTGCCGGAGGCCAAGGTCCGGGGGCTGCTCCGGCACTCCTCGGTGGTGGAGGAGGCGGAGGACATCGCGTTGGAGATCGAGCGGAATATCTTTGACTCGCTCGTTGGGGAGGCTGCAGCGTCTCTCGCTCTGTTCCGAGGCTCACGCACCGGGGGAAGGGTGACCTCAGCTGTCGTCACTGTCGTCACCGTTGGATGTGACCGTTACTCAGTACGCCCCTCGGAAACGGCGGGCGCACAAATCATGAGCTCCGGTATACCGAGGACAGTCGGGCGCTCTCGCTAGATCCGTTCTTTTGCTCTCGTGACGCGTGAAAATAACACGTGTCATACGCTTACTAGTTAACTTATCTATCTTATGTTGTATATATTTTTGGGTTATTTTGAGTTTGCCCCCCAAACTTTACCTTGAATTAGAGTTTACCGCCCATTAATTTATTAATTAGATTTTACCCCATAAAACTAAACATTCCGTCAGCTCACGGTCAGCTCACGGTGAGCTGACGGAACGGTTCGTTTTGGGGGTAAAATCTAATTAATTAAAATGGGGCGGATATTCTAACTCAAGATAAAATTTGAGGGGTAAAGTCAAAATAACCCAATATTTTTTTGCAGTCAGCTACAGGACAGCCTACTTGAAACGCAGCACTCCGAGTCTTTAACCGGCGTCGAGCGTGCGACCTCGCACTCCAATTGAGGTGCTTTGCTATCTCATCGTGACCGCATTTATTGTATATATCGCCTCATTGTGTACAAACTAGTGCATGTCCGTGCCTGTCAGCACTGCAACGGGCCGTTTTCGGCGGCAAGACACCTGTCAGCACAGCATCGAGCTGCCACACCCACCGGGTATCACCGCTCCCACCTACACCACCGTATTCGGCGGCAACACACCTAACCGTCTTCCGCAGCCACATACCCTCGACCGACTTCGAGCCGCATTCAGCGGCAACACATCTTAGTTATAGTGCATGCCTGTGCCTGTCGGCACTGGGACAGCTGCCTTCGGTGCCAACACAACACCTGACTGACTACGACGGCATCACACACTTCAATTCAGTGGTAAGGGATTGGGGGAGAGAAACGTCCCAATCGACTTTGCCAATATAAAACCCACCCACTTCAATAAACAGAGAATCAGACTAAGCAATTTCACATCAGAATTATATAGATCAGAAGTAAATTGATGACATTTCCATCAGAATGATATGCTTACATGATTGTCTAACCTTACTGCATCCAGGAAAACCAATTTTTTTTTTGCAACTTCCTAATGGATAGAATCACAGTGAGTACATTTGGATTGGTACCTACTTGTCTACATGTGGAGAACAATATGTTCCATCATCTTCAACATTTGCAACAAAATCCCTACAGAAAGTAGGAAACATGCTCACGGATGCTCCTGAACTAGTCGTTACTTCGAAAGGATCGCAGTTCCGAATTGATCAGCTGGTTATGCCTTCACCGCGTGAATTGCACTCTTGAGGAACAACAGGACCGACACCCCGTGCATGCCTCACCCTGTTTTTTTCTTGAGAAGACTTAAAAGAAAGAAAAAGTAATATATAATAGACGGACATTTGATTTCCTAATTCTTAAGGGGAGAGAAGTGTTGGCTGCATGAAATGAAGCATAATTCATCTTCCAAAATTATATCTTAGTAATGGTTCTCCCAATACTCTGAATGCATCAATTCATACAGCACATTACAAATGCATTAATAACTTAAAAAACATATGATCCATTATCTTGGAATAGCCTAATATGTCAAACCAAAATTCTTCAATCAAAACAATTTAATCCCAATGCAGACTACTCAATAAAAACAGTTGAATCCCAATGCAAACTAAAAAAAAAAAGGCGGATGCCTTTGGCAACACAACATGGGTTCATAGTTGAATCAAAAAGAAGCATGCACAAAGAAAATTCAGAGAGTGAGACCACTACTTTATCATTATCACATAACCAACACCCACTACTTCTCATCAGATACCAAAGAAATTTTTTTATGAACCCGAAAATACACCTGCTACTTTCTCATCAGTTATCAAAGGAATTTTTTAATGAACCCAAAAGTACATTGGAGGGGAACCTGGAGGGGTTTTGATCGTAACAATTCGGCAGGAAGACGAAGAAGGCTGGAGATCGAAGAGAGAGAGAGAGAGAGAGAGAGAGAGAGAGAGAGAGAGAGAGAGAGAGAGAGAGAGAGAGAGAGAGAGACGAAAAAAAAGAGAACATTTTTTTTTCTTCTGTGGAATCAGAAAAATAGGGGGATCGGGTTTTGGGTGGTTTTGGGTGGAGATCAGTTAAGGCTGTGGAATGGGGTTGGGTTTTGGGGGGATCATTGAAGGGTGGAGACTCAGAGGTCGATCGATGAAGGCTGGAGATCGGAGAAGAAAGGGGTAGGGTGAAGGCTGGAGATCGGGGAGAGAGAGAGAGAGAGAGAGAGAGAGAGAGAGAGAGAGAGAGAGGGAAAAAAATAAAATTATTTTTCTTTCTTTCTGTGGAATCAGAGAAGATGGTTTGGTTTTCTGTGGATCTCCGGAATGGGATCGGTGATTTTTTTTTCTGTGGTGTAGGTAGGCGAGGCCGGTGAGGACCTGGTGGGCAACATCGGCGAGGAAGGGCTTGGAGGCGATACGGCGACCGTCGAGAGAGCCGCCATCCATGTACTCGAGCAGGATCTAGATCACGCCGCCATGGTTGAACATGTCGTGGCAGCGCACCACGAAGGGGTTGTCGGCTGTGTGGAGGTTCTCGATCTCGCGAAGGATCTAGCGGCAGACCGCGTCCTCGTGGTTGCCGTAGATGACCTTGAGGGCGTACATCTGGCCGGTGGGGCGGTGACGAAAGAGAGAGCGAGAGAGAGACGGACGGAGAGAGAGAGAGAGAGAGAGAGAGAGAGAGAGAGAGAGAGAGAGAGAGACGGACGGAAAGAGAGAGTGAGACAGACGGAGAGAGAGAGAGAGAAAATCAGGAAGAAAGAGAAATCCGGAAAGAGAGAGAAAGAGAGATCGGGGGAGAAGAGAGAGAACGGCTGTGATCATGAGGGAGTTTTGTCTAGTCAACTTTTGGTTCCATATTGTCCTAGTCAGCACAAAACCCCCGTCCCTTGTTATATACCTACTGCTTTCTCATCAGTTATCAAAGGAAGTTTTTAATGAACCCAAAAGTACAATGGAGGGGAACCTGGAGGGGTTTTGATCGTGACAATTCGGCAGGAAAACAAAGAAGGCTGGAGATCGAAGATTGGAGAGAGAGAGAGACGAAAAAAAAAGAGAACATTTTTTTTTCTTTTGTGGAATCAGAAAAATAGCGGGATCGGGTTTTGGGTGGTTTTGGGTGGAGATCAGTTAAGGCTGTGGAATTGGTTGGGTTTTGGGGGGATCATTGAAGGGTGGAGACTCAGAGGTCGATCGGTGAAGGCTGGAGATCGGAGAATAAAGGGGCAGGGTGAAGGCTGGAGATCAGAGAGAGAGAGAGAGAGAGAGAGAGAGAGAGAGAGAGATAAAAATGTTTTTTTTTCTTTTTGTGGAATCAGAGAAGATGGTTTTTTTTCTGTGGATCTCCGGAATGGGATCGGTGATTTTTTTTTTTGTGGTGTAGGTAGGCGAGGCCGGCGAGGACCTGGCGGGCAACATCGGCGAGGAAGGGCTTGGAGGTGATACGGCGACCGTCGAGGGAGCCGCCACCCATGTACTCGAGCAGGATCTGGATCACGCCGCCATGGTCGAACATGCCGCGGCAGCGCATGACGAAGGGGTTGTCGGCTGTGTGGAGGTTCTCGATCTCGCGAAGTATTTGGCGGCGGACCGCATCCTCGTGGTTGTCGTAGATGACCTTGAGGGTGTACATCCGGCCGGTGTGGCGGTGACGAAAGAGAGAACGAGAGAGATTGGAGAGAGAGAGAGAGAGACGGACGGAGACAGAGAGGGAGAGATAGAAAAAGAGAGATCAGAGAGAGAGACGGACGAAAAGAGAGAGTGAGACGGACGGAAAGATAGAGAAAATCAGGAAGAGAGAGAAATCCAAAAAGAGAGAGAGAAAGAGAGATCGGGGGAGAAGAGAGAGAACGGCAGTGATCGTGAGGGAGTTTTGTCTAGTCAGCTTTTGGTTCCATATTGTCCTAGTCAGCACAAAATCCCCGTCCCTTGTTATATAGATGCATGTATCCATGTGTGCCAGTTCTCTTATCCTTACGCACTGCTATACTGTTAGGATTGATGTGTTCTAAGCTTGTAAAACTTTAAGTTTTGGTCTAATAAAGATTGATAGTTATTAATATATATGAGATGCATATAGGTGCGTAACATAGTTACGTGTTCTTTAGAGAACAGAGAGCCATGGTTATATGGTAGTCCACTGAGTTGAAGACTAAGTGGATTGGTCCCGTATAACCTAAATATGTTCGCAGCTATGATCAGGTAGGTCGCCTCATCATGATAAGCTGTTGGCGATGACAGTTCATGGGATGTCTTCACCATGATCATCACCAGGCACAGTGTCTGTGGCTGAACGGAACTAACACGGTGTACAGATCAGTGAGCAGACACTGGTACACTAAGCCGTGTTTCTGCTTAGGGTAAAACGGTCCTAAACCCTGAGGAACCACGACTGATGGACTAACCAGTTGCGTGGTGCTTTGGCGCACCAATGTGTGAGGGTCCATATACAGTGATCCAAAACCACGGTGTACTGGGTTACCCGGCTGGCGTTTCATTAGCGTGTCACTCCTGCAGGCCATCCACACCCCTGATGGGAGGTGCGTTCCTTGGTGTGACTTACACTGTACCAAATCCAGGCCTGGTGGTCATCAGTTTGACTGTTGACCGGGTTCGATTACTCGACGTGGTAATCAGAGGTACGATGTATAGGTCAACCTGGAAGGAACCAAGTCATATGATCATTCGAGTCTGACGGTAGTCTTCACCGCTCGAAGTGAATCATGGCATCAAGTGGAGGGACAGCGGGTTTACCACTACTAAGCGGAGAGCAGGGGTATGATGGAGAACATAGTAAGTCTGGGTGAATTGGAGTGCAGCCTGCGTCGCACTCTGGGTGGCTACGCAGGTTAACTCGAGCTCAGAGGATCGATGGTACACTCGGGTAGTGTGTCGATCGAGCTTGAGTTGGAAGCCATGAACCCCGGTCCCTGATGGTTCCACCTTATCAACATTATGTACGGTTCTTGAACCGTCTCCTCGGAACACCATAAGCATTAGGAGGAAGAAAGAAGTATACGCTCCGTGTGTGCTTGGCACTAGAGCACGGTAGATGCGTAACTACATACGAGTACTAAGGGTTGAGCCCGAGACTAGTGCGGAGTCGCATGTAGTAATCCCTAGCCATAAGTGAACTTTGCTGCATAGGTGCGATGCACCGGGGTATGTTGCGAGTTGACTAGTTGACTTTGCTAGAGGCACCCTCCGGTGGCCTCAGTTAATAGTAGGTAACTAGTAAAGATCACTTAGGAAGTGGCCGCTAGGTATCGCACGCTAGAAATGGTCAAAATGAGGCGTCAGGGCGTTTTGGTAAAAACCTCACTCTGCCGGACCTCACTGTTGGCCGACCCTAGTAGTGAGGCACCTTGCTAGGGCCGGCCCTATGATGTAGGGATAAGAATCCCTCATCTATAGGGCCGGCCATATAGATAGGGATGGGGCGATAAAAACGGATAAAGTCGAGCCCTAAAAAGTAGGAAAACGGATAAATACGCAGAGAGATAAAAAGGAGATAATGGAGAGATAATGAGAGGGGGTCATTATCCCCTTGGATCCTTATCCAAGGGGGTTGGCCGGCCCTATAAAAGGACCTATGGGGCGCCGGCCCCATGTGCTAGAAAATCCGAACCCCCCCTCCTCTCATCTCTCTAGTACTCTCCCGTTTCATCTCCCGTTTCCCGCTTGCTACTTCGTCTTCCTCGCGTGGAGTTCTGAAGAAGGAGAAGGGTCGTTCTTCGGAGGCACTCAGAGATCCGAGAGCGATGTTCCGTGCATCGTGTGAGATCGGGTGAACAAGAAGGCAACATCTCTATTCGTACCATCGGCATCTTCGTGAACGATCTTCCATCTCCATCGACAAAGAAGACAATTCTCCGCGGTTAAAAGATCCGTACGAAAGGTATGTGTAATCTAACATGTAGATCTAGCGAGCATTATGATTTGCATGCATGCTAGTTAATCATTACACTAGATTGCCGTTAGGGGTTTTCGATTCTCGTGCATACACATGCACACATATGTAGATTAGTTTCTATAAAAATTAAATAGTGTAACGTGCACCATGAACGGTCTTTCGACCGCCAAATCGCTTCCGCTGCGAGCCTCTGACCCGGATTAACTTCCAACAATTGGTATCAGAGCCGCATTAGTGGTGTGCGTTTCACGTTTTTTTCATGAAACTAACATGTGTGCGCATGATGAATGCGTGAGATCATCAGGGTTCTTACGCTTAGATCATGCATATGTATAGATTGTGCTTGTTCTATTAATCATTCTTGCAGGGCGCCGCTATAAAAATCTAGATCTATGCTTTGTGCTTGCTACCGGGGGTCGGACCCCGAGTTAGCAAATGTCTGGATTTGCTTTCTATGTGTGGATTTGTAATTGAGCCGTAGATTGGGCGAGTGATGGGGGTTGACCATCCTCGGTTTCCCATGGCCTTTTTTTCTAGGTGTGTTTTCTCTTCTTTCTAGAAAATTGTGTACGAGCGAGCACTTGCTCGAAGCGTACTAGAATTTTCGGTTACAGATCGAGAAGAAAGATGTGCCAAAGAAATCCACCATCGGGAGCGGAAGCGGAACCCTGGAGGATGAAGACGATCCGGCAAAGTGTTCGCGAGCGCGACGAAGAAGCCGGACCGAGGAACCTTGCGAAGAAAGCTTGAGGCCTGCGCTGTGCAAATTAGGTTCAGGGGTCGGACCCTGAACTTAATTCAGTTTTAATGGTTGCTTTCTTTAATTAGTTCTTTATGCTTCATATCGAACCCCGATGAGATAATATGATTATCAGTTTTCAGAGGGATGCCTTTCCCCTCCGGTCCAAGCGACTGTTTGAGGTTAGGATCCCGCTAGATGACGCCTATTATTTAGTTGACTTTTGATGTTAGTGGGATCCCATCACATATGGTTATGCCACCATTAGGAGAGCACCCGACTAGTCGGGTGTGCCTATTTGGCCAGCATCAAAATCAAAGATGAGATGGAGATCCATTGAACATCAATTGTCAAATCTATAATCAAGGCGCCATGACTAGTGGGAGTCCTTTCCAGTGAGTCTGACTCTAGGATTAGCTCCAGAGCATTAGCGTGATAACCAATTTTGCAAAGCATCAATATTCTTGGAATATGTAATGTGACCCTTGAATGGAGAAATCCACTTGAGGCAGGGACTATGATATTCCGAGAGTGATTAATGCTAGGCGAAGGGCTTGAACGCTAGTGGGAGCATGGTGTGACCAGGGTCTAGTATTTAGGAGATCGCTACCTTTGCATTTGCATAAATTCATACTCGCAAAATAACCCTCAGAATTATAAGGGATGCAAGAGAGGACTTTTATAAGATCCTCTGGCCTCCACGGCCAGTCGTTTTGTGTTTGGGTGGGGATGCATAACTTCACACCCCCTAGGGTGGGAGCTGTGTGTTTCCATGCCAAATTACTTAATGACCTCCCTGAGGATATGGCGATTACGGAGCCAGGAGAGAAGGGCTTTTCATCCCACCCTAGTGGGGGCCGTATAAACTCCCGTGTCGTAATTGCTTAGGCTCGTGGGTAAGCATCCTAAGTACACGTGAGGTATTCGTTGCGAAGACAACGGTGATCACGTGGTACTGGCCAAAGATAACCATGGTCCATCACAGCCCTTAGTTGGCAGATTTGGATAGGGTCAAGGAAAAGGCCCGTGTAAGCGGATTGACGCTGTATGATGCCCCCTAGGGCAGGTACAGTCGATTCCGAGATCTTACATACATGGTTAATTAATCCATGGTAATAACTTCGCTTGAGGGTAGCGTTGACATATGGATATAATTAGCTTGTTTTAAAAATCCATAAAATAAGTTTTTTAATGCATACTCATTTTTTAATCTTTATTTTCAGATGACTAAGTTAGACCCCCTGTCCGCTATCCTAAATGACCACAAACTTACCGGTCCCAACTATGAGGACTGGAAGCGCAACCTGTACCTGGTCCTAAGGATTGGGAAACATATGACAGCCCTTAATGACCCTGAGCCAGATTTGCCAGGACCCAATGCCACAGAGGCACAGTTAAAGGCATTCACTGACTGGAAGGAATCTAATGAGATATGTAAATGCTATATTATAGCATCCTTGCAAACAACTCTGCAGAAGCAAGTCGAGGAGATGCCCGACGCTTCTGACATGATGTTGTACTTGAAGGAGATGTTTGAAGGTCACAATCGCGTTACGCGATACCTTACCATCAAGAAACTCGTCGGCACTAAGATGTCTAATGGGACGCTGGTTCGGGAACACATGATGAAAATGTTTGGGTTCCAGAACGAACTAGCTACCATGGACATTGTGCTAAAAGGCGAGGTGATGACTGTTGTGATTTTAAATTGTTATACCGCAAGTGCACGGCGTCTATCTGATAGACAGTGGCAAATACGGGTCGATCCCACAGAGACTTGGATGAAAACTAATTAAAGGAAAATTAAAGCTAATTAATTTTATATCTTAGTTTAAAAAGATTGATTTTTTGTGAAATTGTTTTGTAACGGGAAATATGGAACGCAAAACTGAAAGCTAATTAAGGTTACGGTTGTAATCTATATGGAGAGACATTCTAAGCTCTAGAATCCGCACAAGTAGCGATCTAAACTATACTTTTATATGATTTCCAGGATTCTCACGGAGATGCGAAGTCAATCGATCTTCGTGGATGATATTCAATGGAGCACTATTATGATCACAAATGTAGTGATCTTCCTCGCTTTAATGGAATAAGCCTGAAATAATTCTCCGTAAAATTCGAAGTAATAACAGAAGCTAACACTATGTAATGATTCTCCGTAAAACTACTCGTAATGACGAAGAATAAAACTATGAGATAAACCTCTGTAGAACTCTGATAATAACAGAGAATAAAGCTAACTTATTACAGAAATTTTAATCAAGCATGAATGAGCAAAGATCACTTTATTTTCATTAAACGCACTAAAATATGGAAATCAAATAAGAGCATGGTTTAGATACAACTACAAGGCTTCATCCAGAACTTAGAGCGGTGATTTAGCCTCGGATGGCCATGTGAGCGCTGACGGCGGATGCTTCTTTGAAGATGACGAACTCGGCGATGACGGCAACGTGCGGCTTCGAGCGCGGTGGACGTGGCTCGGAGGTGATGAAGATGAAGAATTGGAGATGATGGCTTCGGTTTAAGGTGGTACCAAGAGCTCCCCTAGGTTCGTCCGTGCCCCCCTCTATATAGGATAGAGAGAGAAAAGAGAGAAGTTCGGTTTTGGATAGAAAAGGAAACAAAAGGGCCGGCTGATTAGGTAAATGAAGAGAGAGAGAGAAACGGAGGGGGGCAGTTTAAGGAAAGAGAGGGAGAGAAGCTCGGTTGGGATAGAGAGAAGTTCGGCTGGTTTTAGAGAGAGAAAAACCAGGAGGAGAGAGGAGAGAATAAGGAAAGAGAGAGAACGTAGAGAACGGGAGACAGGGCTGCAAGTTCGGTGTAGATGAGGGAATCCCGGGTCTAGATCTAGAGAGAGAAAGAGATAGAGAAAGAGATGTAATCTGTTAGAGAGAGAGAGCTGAGATCCGGAGCGATCGGGTCGGGGCCGGGTTTGTTATGGAAGGAGATAGAAAGAGAACGATCGGGTACAGCTGGTTCGGGTTAATGGGCTGCTTCAGATTTTAGAGAGAGAATGGAAAGAGAATCGGTTACAGCTGGGCTCCGGTTTTAGAAAGAGATTGGTGAGCTCCGGTGCACATGCATGCATGGAAGGGTGGCAATCGGACGGGTATCGGACGGTGTTGTGATTGGTTTGATGTAAATGGATTGAGATGTAAAATAGAAGGATGAAAATAGAAGAGAGATAAAATGTGGCAGGAAGAGGACGACGACCATCCAGACTTCAATTCCATTATCCATTCATTTGCGCGTGTGTAGTCTTCGTCCCTGTGCCGAAACCATCTACAAAGTTTTGCTCCATTGTAGCCATGTGCGTTGAAAGCAAGCTCCAATTCCCTGAAAATACATATAAAATGACGTCCATAAGGTTCCGGGGCATTAATCGATAAAAGGATAATTTGGATTATCAGACAGTTTAACTATCATGCATGATGTGTATGAGAGCAAACCAATATATCACTGTGTTCGTATGAAAGTCTACTAAGCAGTGGTGCAAAGATAATCATGCAGTTTACGTGTAGTATGAAAGTTTTACGTAGCAAACTGACGATATATGCTTGAGAATAATAGGATAATTCGCACAAATTGGCCGCTCAACACACCCCCAAACCTAAATCTTGCTCGCCCTTGAGTAAGAAAAGAGAAATAAACAAAGTAAATGACAAAATAAAAACTCCTAACTCACTTTCGCAGGAATCGCGACTGCACTTAGCACGTGCAACAAGCCGTTAAACCCCTGGGTTATCCCAGTGGACGAGTTTTGTCTCGTGAGGGTTTGCAGTGAATCTACCCACAAAATTCAAACTTTTTTTGTTTATTTTTTTTTTTTTAATATAAATAAGAAATAAGAAAAGTCGGTTTCATAGAATAATTAAAAAGTACTCAAAAATAGCATTTCTAAGGCACAAGACTCACAAGGTATCTAGCCCAAGCTTCGGCTTTCGAAGTAAGCACTTTAGGTTCTAACTATTAGTTTCCTGTTAGAAAAGATCAAGGTCAACTATACTCGAGTGCACGGTGCTGTCTGGGCTAAACACAACTGGGGGTTTGCTTCTCTACATTCATATCATTCTAACAGTCTCCTAGAACGGTCAAAGTCGACCTTAGAACCTGAGTCAAAACCAGCTAATCTAGACAGGCTAGTGAGAGTTGTGGATATTCACCTTAATACCTTTCGGCTTTATATGTGATATTCCAGTTTCCCCACATTGTTTATAACGACGGCTTTCACACTATTTCCTTTTCCTCTTTTTTTTTTCTCTTTTTGTTTTTTTGTTTTTTTTTTTTTTTTTCTGGTCTCATTTTTTTTCTGGATCTAATTATATATCCCTTCCTAACTTGTACCATGCCAGCTACACTCTATGCCCATGACACGCTGCCAACGCTCTCATGAGTTAGGTAGCCATCCTCATGTTGCCTTTATATTTGATTCACTCTGCATCCATAGGATCATTCTCATAACCCTATCGACCAGGCTTCACTCATACTAGGGCATACAGGTTAAGACTTTTACATAATTAGTTCCTAGACCATGCTAATAGGTAGCCCTTTCCGCTATACCTTAGAATTCACTGGTCGCTTTTCAATGATATTTTTTTTTTTCAAACCACGTGAACCAGATCCGCATGGTTCATCAGGACTCTAGTTGATTATTAGGTGATATAAAAGCTTTGAATCTTGACCCTAGAGGTGTAAGCCAGATATGAAGTGAAAAGTCAAGTCTAGTTTGTTTTGACAGTCTCTAAAAGGTTACTAAGGGTCAGAACCACATTCGACATACTTTTTCTAGCTAATCCTTGGACTTTATACCTTGATTACCAAGTGCCTTATAGTCCTATTCGAGTACGATAAAATTATATTACAAAACCTGAAATAAAGATAAAATATATATAGATATAAATAAATTTTTTTTTTCAAAAAGAACGAAAAGGACAGCAAAAGTAATACGATAAGAAACTAAAATAAGAAAAATAAAATAAAAACATGCAAATGCAAATTCCTATAGATTTCTATACGAACGCTATAGTTTTGGTAGGGGACTATAGACGAGACACACATACGCCAAGACGTATATGCCGAGCTGTCCAACTATAGCGTAAGTTGATGCAATTTTTTTTTTTTAAATACGAAATATATCAATACCTACTAAATTAAAATGCCCGATGCAAGCAATGAAAATCACCCCCAAACCTAAATTAGACATTGTCCTCAATGTTCTCGATCGGTGGTAGGGATATGATATTATGAAATAGTGGGCGTTGAGGCCAGAGTGTGAAAAATTTGTGCTGAAAAAGAAAGTTCATAGTGTTAAGTCGCCCGTCGTACAGTACGTGGCGGTCGTATAACCAAGGTCGACCGAGTACTATATCATAAGAATCCATGAGTGCTATGTCAAGAGGGATTACATCAGAGTAATCCTGAATTGATATGGCGGGGTAAACCCTATGTGTGACATCTATTATGGGAGCCTTAAACAGCCATGCTAATGAATATGGTTCTTTGATGGGGATGTGTTCTATATCGAGGACATCAGTAAAAGATTTAGAAATTAAATTATGGCAGCTACCGCTGTCCACTAAAATAGTAACAGATAGATTAAAATCCATAAGGCATCCAATGGTTTCAAACAGATTTGATCTTTCAAAATGGTCATCAATATCATCCTCTAATTCTAGGTGTGAAAGTGATGAGACAATATTATCAGATATAGACATGAATGCAAGTGTTTACTAGCAAACCTCCCTTGATATATAGAATGTCTCGTTGTAGTTAAGACGCAGGGGTGCACTCCTCGAGATAGATTCTGAATGAACTAAGTCTTTCCTGAAAATGATAAGATAATACCAATTCTGGTCATATAGAAATCACAAAAAAAAAATGATAATATAAAAATGAAGAAAAAGCATGTACACGTAAAATTTTATTTTTATTTTATTTAATTTAATTTAATTTTATTTTTTTTATAATAGTTTATATATATATGAATCATGCAATCTGGGTTACCTCCCAGTAAGTGCTAAGTTTAATGTCGTCAGCCCGACATGGTTCTTATGGGATTAGTCAGTGTAAAGAGGATCTTGTAAGAGAATCTCCTCTACAACCTTATCTTTTAGTTCTAAAAATGGCTTTAGCCTTTGCCCATTTACCTTGAAAATATCACCATTTTGGGGGTTCTCAATTTCGATGGCCCCATGATAATGAACTACACGAACTATAAAGGGGCCAGACCAACGAGATCTTAATTTTCCGGGAAACAAATTTAATCTGGAATTGTACAAGAGAACTTTCATACCCGGTTCGAATGTCTTTCTTAGGATGGATTTATCATGTGTTGCTTTCATCCGCTCTTTATAGATTTTTGCATTTTCATATGCATCATTTCGTATTTCATCAAGCTCATTCAGTTGTAGCTTGCGAAGGTTACCGGCTGAGGGTAAATCAAAATTGAATGTCTTGATTGCCCAGTAAGCCCTATGTTCTAATTCAACTGGCAAGTGGCAAGCCTTACCATACACAAGCCTATATGGGGACATTCCTAGCGGAGTTTTATAAGCAGTTCGATAAGCCCATAACGCATCTATCAACTGCACCGACCAGTCTTTTCGATTTGGATTTACAGTTTTCTCTAGAATTTGTTTGATCTGCCTATTTGAGACTTCCACTTGGCCACTTGTTTGTGGATGATAGTGTGTAGCAACCTTATGGGTGACTGAATATTTCTTCATTAATCTATCGAAGGTGCTATTACAAAAATGGCTTCCGCCATCACTTATGATCGCCCTAGGTGTACCGAACCGACTAAATATATAATCTTTGACAAACTTGATCACTACTTGGCTATCATTGGTCTTGGTCGGTTTTGCCTCAACCCATTTTGAAACATAATCAACCGCAAGCAAGATATATAAATTCCCGAACGAGCTTGGAAATGGCCCCATAAAATCTATACCCCAAACGTCAAAAATTTCAATTATCAAAATAGGATTTAAGGGCATCATATTCCGATTGGTTACTTTGCCAAGCTTTTGACATCTTTCACAACTAACACAAAATGCATGACAATCTTTAAACATCGAGGGCCAGTAGAAGCCACATTGTAGAATCTTGGCAGCTGTCTTTTTAGCACTAAAATGTCCGCCACAAGCATAGTCATGGCAAAATGCTATCACACTGTTATGCTCATGATCAGGGACACATCTTCGAATGATTTGGTCGGGATAATATTTAAAAAGGTAGGGGTCATCCCAAAAGAAATATTTTACCTCAGATAAGAACTTAGATTTATCCTGTTTCGACCAATGACTAGGCATCTCCTCAGTGACTCGGTAATTTACTATATCTGCAAACCATGGGAGTTTAGAGATTTGTAGCAATTGCTCATCGGGAAAACTTTCATGTAGAGGGAGTTCTTTACTAAAGGATTCTAAGTTTAACCTAGAGAGATGATCTGCGACCACATTTTCGCTACCCTTCTTGTCTCGAATTTCTAAATCATATTCTTGTAATAGAAGGATCCATCGAATCAATCGAGCTTTGGTATCTTTTTTAGAAAGTAGGTACTGTAAAGCCGCATGATCTGTATACACGATGACCTTAGATCCTATCAAATAAGGTCTAAACTTTTCTAGGGCAAAGACTACAGCTAACAATTCTTTTTCAGTTGTAGTGTAGTTTAGCTGTGCATAATTTAGAGTACGACTTGTATAATAGATTACATGGGGCAACTTATCTACTCTTTGACCCAAAACGGCTCCAATGGCATGATCTGATGCGTCACACATGATTTCAAATGGGATAGACCAATTAGGAGGCTGGATGATGGGGGCAGAGGTGAGTTCTTTCTTTAATCGCTCGAAAGCTTCTAGACAAGATTCATCAAAAGCAAAAGGTACATCCTTGGAAAGCAAATTGCATAATGGTCTTGAAATTTTACTAAAATCTTTAATGAATCGCCTATAAAACCCAGCATGGCCTAAGAATGATCTTATATTTTGAACTGATCGTGGAGGTGGAAGGTTAGAGATTAGATCAATCTTTGCTTTATCTACCTCAATCCCTTTATCAGAGATGACATGCCCCAAGACTATTCCTTTCTTCACCATAAAATGACATTTTTCCCAATTTAGCACTAGATTTTTTTCTTTGCATCTTACAAGCACTAGTTCTAAGTGTTGCAAGCACTCTTGATAATTGGATCCAAAGACTGAAAAGTCATCCATAAATACTTCAAGAAAACGTTCAACCATATCAGAAAAGATACTAGTCATACACCGCTGAAATGTAGCAGGTGCATTGCATAACCCAAAGGGCATGCGTCTATAGGCGAACGTTCCAAATGGACAAGTGAATATAGTCTTCTCTTGATCCTCTGGTGCTATAGGAATTTGGTTATAACCAGAATAACCATCTAAAAAACAGTAGTAAGCATGTCCGGCTAACCGCTCTAGCATTTGATCTATGAAAGGGAGTGGAAAGTGATCTTTTCGTGTAGCGGAGTTTAACTTCCTATAATCAATACATACTCTCTATCCAGTTTGCACTCTTGTAGGCACCAACTCATTACCTTCATTTATCACCACTGTGATACCCGATTTCTTTGGAACTACTTGGACAGGGCTCACCCAGGAGCTATCTGAAATCGGGTAAATCACTCCGGTATCCAAAAGTTTTAGTACTTCTGTCCTAACCACTTCCTTCATTGCAGGGTTTAGCCGCCTTTGCGGTTCTCGACTTGTTTTAGTCTCTTCCTCGAGATAGATTCTATGTTGAACCACAGAGGGGCTTATGCCCTTTATATCGGCTATTGACCATCCTATAGCTTCTTTATGATCCTTAAGGATTTCAACAAGTTGTTTCTCTTGGTTTTCGTCTAGGTCTGAAGCTATTATGACCGGAAGAGTTTCCGCAGATCCTAAAAATACATATTTAAGATTTTCTGGTAATGGTTTTAGTTCTAACTTCGGGGGCTTTCTTATTGAAGGTACAGGTGGTGTCAGAGAAGGTGTGAGGATTTCTGGCTTAGGCTGCTATTTGTTTATTTCGAAAGAAGGGGTAGCCTCTAGCAGTGCATTGATTTCATTGATATGATCATCAATATCAAAAGCTTTTCCAAAATGTGCAAGGCAGGCTTCCAGTGGGTCATCATAGTGTACTTGTGATACTAAACTTTCTTCTTGTTCTTGCAAGTAGTTGACATTTTCTAATTCATCACTTTCATCTCTCGGTTGTTTGCTCACATTAAATATATTCACTTGTATTGTCATGTTACCGAAAGAAATATTCATAACACCATTCCGACAGTTGATTAATGCATTCGATGTTGCTAGGAAAGGTCGCCCTAAGATTACTGGTACTCGATTAGTAAATTCAGTTGGTGGTTTTGTATCAAGGACCACAAAGTCAACAGGGAATACAAATTCTCCCACTTTGATGAGGATGTCTTCCACTATCCCTTTAGGATATCGAATTGAAGCATCAGCTAGCTGGAGGGTTAATCTAGTGGGTTTTAACTCCCCCAAACCTAGTTCTTCATATATGGAATATGGAAGGAGGTTGACACTCGCACCTAAGTCGAGCAAGGCTTTCTCAATGTGATATTCCCCTATTTCACAGGAAATAGTAGGACAGCCAGGGTCCTTATATTTGATAGGGGTTGAGCATGAAATAACCGAACTAGTCTGCTGAGCCAGAAATGCTCTCTTAGGTACATTTGTTGCTCTCTTAAAAGTGCAAAGGTCCTTTAAGAATTTAGCGTATGTAGGTATTTGTTGGATTGCATCTAAGAGTGGAATGTTGATTTTTACTTGTTTGAAAATTTCTAACATATTATTCATTTGCATTTTCTTCTTTGCTGGCTCTAGTCTTTGAGGATATGGGGCTCTAGGAATATAGGTTCTAAGAGGTGGTTCACTAGGTGATGCCATATTTTCAGTATCGTGTCTTGTATTCTCCCTAGTTTCCTCTTGTGATTTTGGCTCCTCTTTAGGTGTTTCTTCAGTTCTTATGTCATTCTGCCTAGGTTCCTCAGTTTCCTTAGGAGGTTCTATCATGTTATCAACTTGTCGTCCTGACCTAAGTGTAGTGATTGCATTTGCCTGCTCATGGCCTTTTCCTTTGATGTCATGAATTTCAAATTGACCCCTTAGATTTGACCCTTTAGGGTTAGCCTCAGGTTGACTCGGGAATGTACCCTTATCCCTTGTGTTCAAAGAATCAGCTAGTTGACTCACAGTGTATTCCAACTTCGCAATAGATTGTGTGTTAGCACTAATGCTTTGAGCGGTGCTCTGTTGGAATTGGAGGGTATTCTGAGCTAGTAGTTTCATCGTTTCCTCTAGAGATTTGATTCTTTGATTATCTGGGTTAGAGGTGGCATTTTGTATAGGTGGCTTTTGCAATCCTGGAGGTGGTACAGACTGAGATGGGCCACCTTGGTATGGACCTTTAGTCCACGAGAAATTTGGATGATTCTTCCATCCTTCATTGTAAGTGTTTGAGTATGGATTATACCTTTGTTGATTATCAAAACGATTGTTTTGATACAGAGCATTGATTTTTTCCATATTATTTTCTTGTCCCCCTAACATCGGGCATCGATGATCTACATGGGTAGGCTCACTACAAATTGAGCAAATAGAAAAGGTAGACTCATTATTGCCACTCATAGTTTGATTAAGACTTAGTGCTTCTAAGGTATTCAGAGCGGGAGTCCTATTTTCTTGATTCATTTCTAGAGCCTCTAAGCGTCTCATCACAGTGGCTAGTTTAGCTTCTGCTTCGAATTTAGGTTCCACTTTATAGAGCCCACCTTGCGTAGTAGGGAGGGGTTTCCTAGATTCTTCTTTGATTGGTTCTCACTGTAGTGTGTTTTCGACAATTTCTTCTAAGTAGGTCCAGGCTTGATCCGCTGTCTTTTTGGTGAACTCACCATTACAACATGATTCTACCATGGTCTTAGATGGGTAGTTCAACCCTTCATAAAGGATTTGGACTAGTCTAATTTTTTCAAAGCCATGGTGTGGACAGTGCAGTAATAGGTCCTTAAATCTTTCTATGTATTTATAGAGAGCTTCACCTTCCAGTTGGTGAAACACATTCAAGGCCTGACGAATCGAGGCCGTCTTTTGTTTAGAATAGAATTTTCTATAAAAGAGCTTGAGTAGGCTTACCCAAGTAGTTATGGATCCAGCTTGTAAGGCATAAAGCCATGCTTTAGCCTTTTCTTTTAGCGAGAAGGGAAATAACCTAAGTTTGAGGTTTTCTTCGGACATATTATCGAATTTCATTGTTCCACATATGTCCTCAAATTCCCTCACGTGTTGATATGGGTTTTCCTGCTCCATTCCCCGAAAGACGGGAAGCATTTGGATTAAGCCAGATTTTAATTCAAATTTTGCATTAGTGTTGGGTAAGGTTATGCAAGAAGGTTGTGTAGCCCTAGTGGGATACATATAATCCCCTAAGGTGATTGCTTGCGGCTGTTCCGCCATCTCTAAGATATTATTATAATCAATTCTAACTAATCTTTTTCCTACACGTGCCCAAACTATGGACTGTGTGTCCAGATTAATGTGTCAACTAGGTAATAGATACGCTAATAAAAAAAACAGAGTACGTACTTTAGCAGAATACTTATGCAAATAGAGAGTCTACTATTATGCAATGCAACACCCTAGCAAATGGTTTCTATCGATGCAAGGTTGAGTGTACACCTCAGACTGAGACACACATACAACTATAAGAGGTGTATGTGCCGAGCTGGCGACAACCTTACAAAGTTGCAATGCAATTCGATTATTTGATCTACGGTGAAAGTTTGCACATTAGCCGGTTACCCTAATTACTACGGTTGTTGAATCAGCAGGAGTAAGCAATAGGAGTACGTAATCAAACCCACTGACTGGAGAGGCGTGGGTAAGGGTTTAAATACTTACCTTGCAATGCTTATGCAAGTTTTCCATAGAGCGTGTAAGTACCGGAAAAGTTAAGCAGAAGATAATAAGTACGAAAGAGACAAAATACGAAAATAGAATAACTAAGAATACTAATACTGACTTTTTTTTTCTTTTAAAACAAATAAAAACTAAACTTTAACAGTTTTCAAACTCAAGTCCCCGGCAACGGCGCCAAAAACTTGTTGTGATTTTAAATTGTTATACCGCAAGTGCACGGCGTCTATCTGATAGACAGTGGCAAATACGGGTCGATCCCACAGAGACTTGGATGAAAACTAATTAAAGGAAAATTAAAGCTAATTAATTTTATATCTTAGTTTAAAAAGATTGATTTTTTGTGAAATTGTTTTGTAACGGGAAATATGGAACGCAAAACTGAAAGCTAATTAAGGTTACGGTTGTAATCTATATGGAGAGACATTCTAAGCTCTAGAATCCGCACAAGTAGCGATCTAAACTATACTTTTATATGATTTCCAGGATTCTCACGGAGATGCGAAGTCAATCGATCTCCGTGGATGATATTCAATGGAGCACTATTATGATCACGAATGTAGTGATCTTCCTCGCTTTAATGGAATAAGCCTGAAATAATTCTCCGTAAAATTCGAAGTAATAACAGAAGCTAACACTATGTAATGATTCTCCGTAAAACTACTCGTAATGACGAAGAATAAAACTATAAGATAAACCTCTGTAGAACTCTGATAATAACGGAGAATAAAGCTAACTTATTACAGAAATTTTAATCAAGCATGAATGAGCAAAGATCACTTTATTTTCATTAAACGCACTAAAATATGGAAATCAAATAAGAGCATGGTTTAGATACAACTACAAGGCTTCATCCAGAACTTAGAGCGGTGATTTAGCCTCGGATGGCCATGTGAGCGCTGACGGCGGATGCTTCTTTGAAGATGACGAACTCGGCGATGACGGCGACGTGCGGCTTCGAGCGCGGTGGACGTGGCTCGGAGGTGATGAAGATGAAGAATTGGAGATAATGGCTTCGGTTTGAGGTGGTACCAAGAGCTCCCCTAGGTTCGTCCGTGCCCCCCTCTATATAGGATAGAGAGAGAAAAGAGAGAAGTTCGATTTTGGGTAGAAAAGGAAACAAAAGGGACGGCTGATTGGGTAAATGAAGAGAGAGAGAGAGAGAAACGGAGGGGGGCAGTTTAAGGAAAGAGAGGGAGAGAAGCTCGGTTGGGATTGAGAGAAGTTCGGCTAGTTTTAGAGAGAGAAAAACCAGGAGGAGAGAGGAGAGAATAAGGAAAGAGAGAGAACGTAGAGAACGGGAGACAGGGCTGCAAGTTCGGTGTAGATGAGGGAATCCCGGGTCTAGATCTAGAGAGAGAAAGAGATAGAGAAAGAGATGTAATCTGTTAGAGAGAGAGCTGGGATCCGGAGCGATCGGGTCGGGGCCGGGTTTGTTATGGAAGGAGATAGAAAGAGAACGATCGGGTACAGCTGGTTCGGGTTAATGGGCTGCTTCAGATTTTAGAGAGAGAATGGAAAGAGAATCGGTTACAGCTGGGCTCCGGTTTTAGAAAGAGATTGGTGAGCTCTGGTGCACATGCATGCATGGAAGGGTGGCAATCGGACGGGTATCGGACGGTGTTGTGATTGGTTTGATGTAAATGGATTGAGATGTAAAATAGAAGGATGAAAATAGAAGAGAGATAAAATGTGGCAGGAAGAGGACGACGACCATCCAGACTTCAATTCCATTATCCATTCATTTGCGCGTGTGTAGTCTTCGTCCCTGTGCCGAAACCATCTACAAAGTTTTGCTCCATTGTAGCCATGTGCGTTGAAAGCAAGCTCCAATTCCCTGAAAATACACATAAAATGACGTCCATAAGGTTCCGGGGCATTAATCGATAAAAGGATAATTTGGATTATCAGACAGTATAACTATCATGCATGATGTGTATGAGAGCAAACCAATATATCACTGTGTTCATATGAAAGTCTACTAAGCAGTGGTGCAAAGATAATCATGCAGTTTACGTGTAGTATGGAAGTTTTACGTAGCAAACTGACGATATATGCTTGAGAATAATAGGATAATTCGCACAAATTGGCCGCTCAACAATGACAGACATCTTTCTCTCGTCACTGTCTGGAGCCTTTGAAGGCTTTGTCACCAACTTTAATTTGAACAAGTTGGCTATGACAAATGCAGAGCTTCTGGGAGCTCTCCAGGCAGCTGAGGATGGCTTCAAGTAGAAGGGTGAAGCACTTCACGTGCAACGCAGATCCTTCAAGAAGCCAAAGAAACCTAAGTCACTGCCTGTGCAGGACTCTACTGGGGCCTCTGGGTCTGGAGAATCAAAGAAACCGAGCACGAAGTGCTTCCGGTGTGGCCAGAAGGGTCATTGGAAGACGGACTGCAAGAAGCCTCAGAATGCTGGTGAAGGTAATCTACAACTCTTAGTTGTTGAATCATTTCTTTCAAGTAATAGTACTTTTGCTAGTTGGATTGTGGATTCTGGATCCACTAACCATGCCTGTAACTCTCTTCGGGGGTTTCGGGAAAGCAGAAGATTGCTTGATGGAGAGGTGACCTTGAGCATGGGAACTGAGGCCGTGGCTGCTGCTGAAGCTATTGGAGACGTTAATCTTAGTTTTTCGAATAATAAGACTTTGACTCTTAGAGATGTCTTTTATGTACCGTCCTTGAGACGTAACTTAATTTCTGTTTCTTCTTTAGTAAATGAAGGTTATTCAGTTTATTTTGATGCTTCTAGTGTGTCATTTAAACTAAATGGAACTTTTATAATAAGAGGAATGGTTCAGAATCATCTCTATGTTGTAAGTCCTAAATTTGAAAAAGATAACATAATAACTTCAGCATTTAATGTTAATTCATCTAAGCGTAAGAATCCTTCGGAAAATTTAACCCACCTGTGGCACTTACGACTTGGGCATATTGTCTTAGATAGGATCCATAGAATGGTGAAGGCCGGGCTTCTGGAAACAGATCCTACGGAGATCCTTCCCACCTGTGAATCCTGCCTGGAAGGCAAGATGACCAAGAGGTCCTTTAAAGGCAAAGGAGTAAGAGCCACTGAGGTATTAGAGTTAATCCATTCAGATGTGTGTGGACCCATGAACGTCAAGGCGATAGGAGGCCATGAGTACTTCATCACTTTCATTGATGATTACTCAAGATATGGTTACATTTACCTGATGCATCGGAAGTCGGAATCCTTTGACATGTTCAAAGAGTTCAGGGCTGAAGTAGAAAAGCAGACAGGTAAATATATAAAAAAAAACCTTCGATCTGATCGAGGAGGTGAATACCTATCTGACGAGTTCCTAGGGTATTTGGTGGAGCATGGAATAAAATCCCAGTTAACTGCTCCAGGTACCCCACAACAGAATGGAGTTTCTGAGAGAAGGAATCGAACCTTGTTGGACATGGTTCGTAACATGATGAGTTACGCCAGTTTACCAATGACCTTTTGGGGATATGCCCTACAAACAGCAGTTTATATTCTGAATCACGTTCCGTCTAAGTCAGTGCCTCAGACCCCTAGAGAACTGTGGTCAAAGCGAAAGCCATTGCTACAGCATTTCAGAATATGGGGATGCCCTGCACATGTGCGAAGGGATAAGAGGGAAAAGATGGAATCTAAAACCAGAGTATGCTTATTTGTAGGGTATTCTAAGGAGACCAAAGGTGGTCTATTTTATGATCCTGAGGAAAAGAAGGTGATCGTTTCTACGAACGCCTATTTCCTAGAACAGGATTATATTGTGGACCACAAACCTACTAGTAAGGTAGTTCTGGATGAACTGCTGGGTACTAGTTCAGATAGCGCATCCGAAAGCATAGTAGGAGCTGACATTACAGATAATAATGTACCAGATACTGTAGAAGCTGTTAATCCTGTAACACCACCACCACCTCGTCGCAGTAGGAGAAACATCAGAGCTCCTGATAGATACTATGGAGAAACCTTATTGGTTGATCCAGAGGGTTAGGAGGATGACCCACTGAGCTACGATGAGGCAGTGGGAGCTTCTGACAGCTCTGACTGGCAAAAGGCTATGGAGGCAGAAATTGCATCAATGTCCCATAACGCTGTCTGGACTCTTGTTACACCATCATCCAATATTAAACCTATTGGGTGTAAGTGGGTGTATAAAAGGAAGAGAGGATCTGATGGATCAATTGAGACTTATAAAGCTAGATTAGTTGCCAAGGGTTATACCCAGAGAGAAGGAATCGACTTTGACGAAACCTTCTCGCCGGTAGCTATGATAAAGTCTATTCGGATCCTCCTATCCATTGCAGCCCATTATGACTGGGAGATCTGGCAAATAGATGTCAAGACAGCATTCCTTAACGGGAATTTGCAAGAAGACATTTATATGATGCAGCCACCAAGTTTTGAGTCAGAGGGTCAGGAACATCTAGTTTGCAAGTTGCAGAAGTCCATTTATGGACTAAAGCAAGCATCTAGAAGTTGGAACATCCGTTTTGATCAGGCAATCCAGTCATATGGATTTACTCAAAACGAGGATGAACCATGTGTATACAAGAGGAGTGATAAGACTACAGTGATATATTTGATACTTTACGTAGACGATATTCTACTCATTGGGAATGATGTAGGAACATTGTCAACGGTAAAGGTCTGGTTGTCAACACAGTTCGATATGAAAGACCTAGGTGAAGCGAGTTATGTTTTGGGGATCAAGGTAACACGTGATCGCCAGAACATGATTCTCTCGCTATCACAGGCTGCGTATATAGATAAGGTTATGGCTAGATTTGACATGCAAAACTCCAAGAAGGGTTTTTATGCCATTTAGACATGGCATAAAACTGTCTAAGGATCAATGTCCTAAGACACCTGAGGAGAGAGCAGAAATACAGAAGATACCTTATGCTTCGGCATTAGGTAGTCTAATGTATGCTATGCATTGTACAAGGCCTGATATCTGTTTCGCAGTAGGAATGATGGGTCGGTTTCAGTCGAATCCGGGTCCAGATCACTGGACAGCTGTGAAGTGTATACTCAAGTACCTTCGTAGAACAAGGCACTATGAGTTGGTTTACACTGGACAAGAACTGACACCGATTGGATATACAGATTCTGACTTTATGTCAGATTTGGAATCCAGGAAATCGACATCAGGTTTTGTGTTTATGTTAGGGGGAGCAGCGGTTAGTTGGCAGAGTGTGAAGCAGAAATGCATCGCAGACTCTACCACAGTGGCTGAGTACGTTGCAGCGTGCGAGGCAGCCAAAGAGGCGGTATGGCTCAAGAAATTCCTTACGGATTTAGGGTGCGTACCAGAGGCTCAGTTACCTATTGTGCTTTACTGCGATAATAGTGGGGCGGTAGCACAAGCAAAAGAGCCAAGACATCACCAAAAGGGGAAGCACATTGAGCGTAAGTTCCACTTGATTCGGCAGTTTCAAAAGCAAGGGCAAGTAGCGGTGACACAGATTGCATCTACAGATAATGTTGCTGATCCTTTCACAAAGGCAATACCTACCAAGGCATTCGAGCGACATGTGGACGCGATGGGAGTCAAAACCATTTTGCTTCGCTAGACCAAGTGGGAGATTGTTAGGATTGATGTGTTCTAAGCTTGTAAAACTTTAAGTTTTGGTCTAATAAAGATTGATAGTTATTAATATATATGAGATGCATATAGGTGCGTAACATAGTTACGTGTTCTTTAGAGAACAGAGAGCCATGGTTATATGGTAGTCCACTGAGTTGAAGACTAAGTGGATTGGTCCCGTATAACCTAAATATGTTCGCAGCTATGATCAGGTTGGTCGCCTCATCATGATAAGCTGTTGGCGATGACAGTTCATGGGATATCTTCACCATGGTCATCACCAGGCACAATGTCTGTGGCTGAACGGAACTAACACGGTGTACAGATCAGTGAGCAGACACTGGTACACTAAGCCGTGTTTCTGCTTAGGGTAAAACGGTCCTAAACCCTGAGGAACCACGATTGATGGACTAACCAGTTGCGTGGTGCTTTGGCGCACCAATGTATGATGGTCCATATGCAGTGATCCAAAACCACTCCTGCAGGCCATCCACACCCCTGATGGGAGGTGCGTTCCTTGGTGTGACTTACACTGTACCAAACCCAGGCCTGGTGGTCATCAGTTTGACTGTTGACCGGGTTCGATTACTCGACGGGGTAATCAGAGGTACGATGTATAGGTCAACCTGGAAGGAACCAAGTCATATGATCATTCGAGTCTGACGGTAGTTTTCACCGCTCGAAGTGAATCATGGCGTCAAGTGGAGGGACAGCGGGTTTACCACTACTAAGCGGAGAGCAGGGGTATGATGGAGAACATAGTAAGTCTGGGTAAATTGGAGTGCAGCCTGCGTCGCACTCTGGGTGGCTACGTAGGTTAACTCGAGCTCAGAGGATCGATGGTACACTCGGGTAGTGTGTCGATCGAGCTTGAGTTGGAAGCCATGAACCCCGGTCCCTGATGGTTCCACCTTATCAACATTATGTACGGTTCTTGAACCGTCTCCTCGGAACACCATAAGCATTAGGAGGAAGAAAGAAGTATACGCTCCGTGTGTGCTTGGCACTAGAGCACGGTAGATGCGTAACTACATACGAGTACTAAGGGTTGAGCCCGAGACTAGTGTGGAGTCGCATGTAGTAATCCCTAGCCATAAGTGAACTTCGCTGCATAGGTGCGATGCACCGGGGTATGTTGCGGTTGACTAGTTGACTTTGCTAGAGGCACCCTCCGGTGGCCTCAGTTAATAGTAAGTAACTAGTAAAGATCACTTAGGAAGTGGCCGCTAGGTATCGCACGCTAGAAATGGTCAAAATGAGGCGTCGGGGCGTTTTGGTAAAAACCTCACTCTGCCGGACCTCACTGTTGGCCGACCCTAGTAGTGAGGCACCTTGCTAGGGCCGACCCTATAATGTAGGGATAAGAATCCCTCATCTATAGGGCCGGCCATATAGATAGGGATGGGGCGATAAAAACGGATAAAGTCGAGCCTTAAAAAGTTGGAAAACGGATAAATACGCAGAGGGATAAAAAGGAGATAATGGAGAGATAATGAGAGGGGGTCATTATCCCCTTGGATCCTTATCCAAGGGGGTTGGCCGGCCCTATAAAAGGACCTATGGGGCGCCGAACCCATGTGCTAGAAAATCCGAACCCCCCCTCCTCTCATCTCTCTAGTACTCTCCCGTTTCATCTCCCGTTTCCCGCTTGCTACTTCGTCTTCCTCGCGTGGAGTTCTGAAGAAGGAGAAGGGTCGTTCTTCGGAGGCACTCAGAGATCCGAGAGCGACGTTCCGTGCATCGTGTGAGATCGGGTGAACAAGAAGGCAATATCTCCATTCGTACCATCGGCATCTTCGCGAACGATCTTCCGTCTCCATCGACAAAGAAGACAATTCTCCGCGGTTAAAAGATCCGTACGAAAGGTATGTGTAATCTAACATGTAGATCTAGCGAGCATTATGATTTGCATGCATGCTAGTTAATCATTACGCTAGATTGCCGTTAGGGGTTTTCGATTCTCGTGCATACACATGCACACATATGTAGATTAGTTTCTATGAAAATTAAATAGTGTAACATGCACCATGAACGGTCTTTCGACCGCCAAATCGCTTCCGCTGCGAGCCTCTGACCCGGATTAACTTCCAACATATACAACTCAACACGTTTAGTCCGATTGTTCAACCAGAATGACATGGCATCCAATCACAGTGTCCCTGTGCTTGTTGGCGTAGGGCTGTTAATGGACTCGAGCCAGCCCGAAGCCCACTGGGTCGGGCCCAATTTGGGTCTAGTTTGGACACTTTTAGCTTGGGCTTTGAGCCGGGTTGGGTTTGAACATTCTAGTCTGATTGTGTTATGTCCCGGGTATGGACAGCCACTAACCCAAGCCTGAAATATTTTATTTTTATTTTTTATAAACAATGAATACATAATTTAAAAGTGCCCATGTTAGAAATATCAATGCATCCGACATTAGGAACATTATTTCGCATATATCATTTCAATGTATATCGTAATCAATGTTATTTTCTACTTTTATTATGTGATAAAGAGAAAGAAAAAGATTTATGCATATACCGTATTAGAAATACGAGTTTAATTTGGGCCGGGTTTGGGCTTGGGCTTTGTAAGAAAGTTTCAGGACAGGTTTAAGCCTGGACATGAGGTGGCTTGACCCGAACCCAGCCCATTAACAGCCCTAGTTGGTCGGGATTCAGTGTCATTAGTAGGTTGAAGTTGGCTAACACGGATGGTTGTGATCCAGACACGTCATTCTTGTTGACGTCGCTATTCGACCCAAAGCATTTACCCCGAATGCTCTGTTGGAAGTTAATCCGGGTCAGAGGTTTGTAGCGGAAGCGATTTGGCGGTCGAAAGACCGTTCATGGTGCACGTTACACTATTTAATTTTTCATAGAAACTAATCTACATATGTGTGCATGTGTATGCACGAGAATCGAAAACCCCTAACGGCAATCTAGCGTAATGATTAACTAGCATGCATGCAAATCATAATGCTCGCTAGATCTACATGTTAGATTACACATACCTTTCGTACGGATCTTTTAACCGCGGAGAATTGTCTTCTTTGTCGATGGAGACGGAAGATCGTTCGTGAAGATGCCGATGGTACGAATGGAGATGTTGCCTTCTTGTTCACCCGATCTTACACGATGCATGGAACGTCGCTCTCGGATCTCTGAGTGCCTCCGAAGAACGACCCTTCTCCTTCTTCAGAACTCCACGCGAGGAAGACGAAGTAGCAAGCGGGAAACGGGAGATAAAACGGGAGAGAACTAGAGAAATGAGAGGAGGGGGGGTTCGGTTTTTCTGGACCATAGGGCCGGCGCCCCATAGGCCCTTTTATAGGGCCGGCCAACCCCCTTGGATAAGGATCCAAGGGGATAAAGACCTCCCACAGATATCTCTCCATTATCTCCTTTTTATCTCTCGTTGTATTTATCCGTTTTCCCACTTTTTAGGGCTCGATCTTAACCGTTTTATCGCCCTATCCCTATCTATATGGCCGGCCCTATAGATGAGGGATTCTTATCCCTACATCATAGGGCCGGCCCTAGCAAGGTGCCTCACTACTAGGGTCGGCCAACAGTGAGGTCCGGCAGAGTGAGGTTTTTACCAAAACGCCCCGATGCCTCATTTTGACCATTTCTAGCGTGCGATACCTAGCGGCCACTTCTTAAGTGATCTTTACTAGTTACCTACTATTAACTGAGGCCACCGGAGGGTGCCTCTAGCAAAGTCAACTAGTCAACTCGCAACATACCCCGGTGCATCGCACCTATGCAGCGAAGTTCACTTATGGCTAGGGATTACTACATGCGACTCTGCACTAGTCTCGGGCTCAACCCTTAGTACTCGTATGTAGTTACGCATCTACTGTGCTCTAGTGCCAAGCACACACGGAGCGTATACTTCTTTCTTTCTCATGCTTATGGTGTTCCGAGGAGACGGTAAGTTTGTGGTCATTTAGGATAGCGGACAGGGGGTCTAACTTGGTCATCTGAAAATAAAAGACTGAATATATGAGATGCATGAAAACTTATTTTTATGGATTTTTAAAACAAGCTAATTATATCCATATGTCAACGCTACCCTCAAGCGAAGCCATCTCTATGGATTAATTAACCATGTATGTAAGATCTCGGAGTAGGCTACACCTGTCCGAGGGGGCAGTGTGCAGGTCTTCCGCGTACACGGGTCTTTCCCTTGACCCTATCCAAATCTGCCAACTACGGGCTTTGATGGACCATGGTTATCTTTTGGCCAGTACCACGTGATCACCGTTGTCTTTGCAATGAATACCTCACGCGTACTTAGGATGCTTACCCACGAGCTTAGGCAATTACGGCACGGGAATTCTAACGGCCCCCACGAGGGTGAGTAAAGCCTGAACACTTGGCACCGTAACCGCCATATCCCGAAGGAGATCACTAAGTAGCTTGGCATAGAAAATCACAGCTCTCACCCGAGGGGGTTGTTGAGTTATGCCCTTCCACCCGAGTACGAAGTGATTAGCCGTGGAGGCCAGAGGATCTCTAAAAGTCCTCTATTACATCCCTTATAAATATATGAGGGTTATTTTGCGAGTATTAATTTATGCAAATGCAAAGGTAGCGACCTCCTAAATACTAGACCCTGGTCACACCATGCTCCCACTAGCGTTCAAGCCCTTCGCATAGCATTAATCACTCTCGGAATATCATAGTCCCTGCCTCAAGTGGATTTCTCCATTCAAGGGTCACATTACATATTCCAAGAATATCGATGCTTTGTAAAATTGGTTATCACGCTAATGCTCTAGAGCTAATCTTAGAGTCAGACTCACTGGAAAGGACTCCCACTAGTCATGACGCCTTGCTTATAAATTTGACAATTGATGTTCAATGGATCTCCATCTCATCTTTGATTTCGATGCTGGCCAAATAGGCACACCCGACTAGTCGGGTGCTAACCTAATGGTGGCATAACCATATGTGATGGGATCCTACTAACATCAAAAATCAACTAAATAATAGGCGTCATCTAGCGGGATCCTATCCTTAAACAGTCGCTTGGACCGGAGGGGAAAGGCATCCCTCTGAAAAACAGATAATCATATTATCTCATCGGGGTTCGATATGAAGCATAAAGAACTAATTAAAGAAAGCAACCATTAAAACTGAATTAAGTTCAGGGTCCAACCCCTGAACCTAATTAGCACAGCGCAGGCCTCTAGCTCTCTTCGCAAGGTTCCTCGGTCCGGCTCCTTTGTCGCGCTTGCGAACACTTTGCCGGATCGTCTTCATCCTCCAGGGTTCCGCTTTCGCTCCCGATGGTGGATTTCTTTGGCACAATTTTCTTCTCGATCTGTAACCGAAAAAGTCTAGTACGCTTCGAGCAAGTGCTCGCTCGTACACAATTTCCTAGAAAGAAAAGAAAACACACCTAGGAAAAGGCCATGGGAAACCGAGGATGGTCAACCCCCATCACTCGCCCAATCTACGGCTCAATTATATATCCACACACAGAAAGCAAATCCAGATAATTGCTAACTCGGGGTCCGACCCCCGATAGCAAGCACAAAGCATAGATCTAGATTTTTTATAGCGGCGCCCTGCAAGAATGATTAATAGAACAAGCACAATCTATACATATGCATGATCTAAGCGTAAGAACCCCGATGATCTCACGCATTCATCATGTGCACACATGTTGTTTTTATGAAAAAAACGTGAAATGCACACCACTAATGCGGCTCTGATACCAATTGTTGGAAGTTAATCCGGGTCAGAGGCTCGCAGCGGAAGCGATTTGGCGGTCGAAAGACCGTTCATGGTGCACGTTACACTATTTAATTTTTCATAGAAACTAATCTACATATGTGTGCATGTGTATGCACGAGAATCAAAAACCCCTAACGGCAATCTAGCGTAATGATTAACTAGCATGCATGCAAATCATAATGCTCGCTAGATCTACATGTTAGATTACACATACCTTTCGTACGGATCTTTTAACCGCGGAAAATTGTCTTCTTTGTCGATGGAGACGGAAGATCGTTCGCGAAGATGCCGATGGTACGAATAGAGATGTTGCCTTCTTGTTCACCCGATCTCACACGATGCACGGAACGTCGCTCTCGGATCTCTGAGTGCCTCCGAAGAACGACCCTTCTCCTTCTTCAGAACTCCACGCGAGGAAGACGAAGTAGCAAGCGGGAAACGGGAGAAAACTAGAGAGATGAGAGGAGGGGGGGGTTCGGTTTTTCTGGACCATAGGGCCGGCGCCCCATAGGCCCTTTTATAGGGTCGGCCAACCCCCTTGATAAGGATCCAAGGGGATAAAGACCTCCCACAGATATCTCTCCATTATCTCCTTTTTATCTCTCGTTGTATTTATCCGTTTTCCCACTTTTTAGGGCTCGATCTTAACCGTTTTATCGCCCTATCCCTATCTATATGGCCGGCCCTATAGATGAGGGATTCTTATCCCTACATCATAGGGCCGGCCCTAGCAAGGTGCCTCACTACTAGGGTCGGCCAATAGTGAGGTCCGGCAGAGTGAGGTTTTTACCAAAACGCCCCGACGCCTCATTTTGACCATTTCTAGCGTGCGATACCTAGCGGCCATTTATTAAGTGATCTTTACTAGTTACCTACTATTAACTGAGGCCACCGGAGGGTGTCTCTAGCAAAGTCAACTAGTCAACTCGCAACATACCCCGGTGCATCGCACCTATGCAGCGAAGTTCACTTATGGCTAGGGATTACTACATGGGACTCTGCACTAGTCTCGGGCTCAACCCTTAGTACTCGTATGTAGTTACGCATCTACCGTGCTCTAGTGCCAAGCACACACGGAGTGTATACTTCTTTCTTCCTCATGCTTATGGTGTTCCGAGGAGACGGTTCAAGAACCGTACATAATGTTGATAAGGTGGAACCATCAGGGACCGGGGTTCATGGCTTCCAACTCAAGCTCGATCGACACACTACCCGAGTGTACCATCGATCCTCTGAGCTCGAGTTAACCTGCGTAGCCACCCAGAGTGCGACGCAGGCTGCACTCCAATTCACCCAGACTTACTATGTTCTCCATCATACCCCTGCTCTCCGCTCAGTAGTGGTAAACCCGCTGTCCCTCCACTTGATGCCATGATTCACTTCGAGCGGTGAAGACTACCGTCAGACTCGAATGATCATATGACTTGGTTCCTTCCAGGTTGACCTATACATCGTACCTCTGATTACCCCGTCGAGTAATCGAACCTGGTCAACAATCAAACTGATGACCACCAGGACTGGGTTTGGTACAGTGTAAGTCACACCAAGGAACGCACCTCCCATCAGGGGTGTGGATGGCCTGCAGGAGTGACACGCTAATGCAACGCCAGCCGGGTAACCCAGTACACCGTGGTTTTGGATCACTGCATATGGATCCTCACACATTGGTGCGCCAAAGCACCACGCAACTGGTTAGTCCATCAGACGTGGTTCCTCAGGGTTTAGGACCGTTTTACCCTAAGCAGAAACACGGCTTAGTGTACCAGTGTCTACTCACTGATCTGTACACCGTGTTAGTTCCGTTCAGCCACAGACACTGTGCCTGGTGATGACCATGGTGAAGACATCCCATGAACTGTCATCGCCAACAGCTTATCATGATGAGGCGACCAACCTGATCATAGCTGCGAACTTATTTAGGTTATACGGGACCAATCCACTTAGTCTTTAACTCAGTGGACTACCATATAACCATGGCTCTCTGTTCCCTAAAGAACACGTAACTATGTTACGCACCTATATGCATCTCATATAATAATAACTATCAATCTTTATTAGACCAAAACATAAAGTTTTACAAGCTTAGAACACATCAATCCCAACATGCTCAACCAGGATGATGTGGCATCTAATCACGCCGTCCCTTAGCCTACTGGTGGAGGCTAATTGCAATTCATCTGCCGAGGTCGGGTGCAACAAACTGTTGTGATCGATCCAGACACGCATTTTGATTGACCAATTAGAATAGAAGCTGGGGGGCGAATTGTGTTTTCCTTTCTTTTTTATCTTGTGTGATCGTTTTTACTTTTGGGGAGTTGGTGAGGGATCCCCGACGAAAGAATACTTAAATGTATATGATAAATAAATGGTGTGGACGAAAACATCATCCACATAATTTTAAATTTTCTTTTGAATACCCTTTATTTTGAGCCAACTGAATCTTTATTAGAGTTGCGCGTTCCCGTCGGAGTTGTTTGCCGTCATCGACGAATCAAACCTAAACCTAATCCTAAACCCTAGATCTATAGGGCATGGGATAAATCATAACCTAGAAATTCTAAACCAAGCCAAATATTACCGAACCACTCCGGCCCCCGTTCATTCTAGTCTCCGCTGCTCGCCGCCGCTGGGGCGACGACGATGAGCAACTGCACCTCGAGATCGCGTCCGCCGCTGCCACATCTGCTGCTCTCGTCGGAGATCGCCATAACTGCTACCTGTGGTGGAGCCAGGAATTCACTCCAGTGCAGGCGGCCTTTGCTTAGCTTTAAAAGTTTTATCCAATTTCTACCAACAAAGAATTTGAATTAACTACAAAAATACTTCGCTTTTAGTTCATAAGCATACAAAATCTTCTATCCAACAAAACGTTACAGAAAAAATCATGAATAACTATCTAAAGAAGAGAGAGAGAGAGAGAGAGAGAGAGAGAGAGAGAGAGAGAGAGAGAGTAGGGTTTCGGTCGGCGCTACAGGCGGGTCCTACTTGCCATTGCATCGTCGTCGCAGATTTCGGCCCGAGGATGGCTGGAGTGGGCAAGGATGGAGTCTCGGATAATACAATTCGAGATTTGAGATTATGTGAGACTACCGCAAGGTAGTTGTGGGACAAACGAGAGAGACAAACACTGATTTTTTTTTGGATAAATTACACTTTACCCACTTAAAATTAGCTTAAAAGCACTTAAACCCCTTAGTTTATTTTATTCCAAATGGCTCCATAAAACTTGAAATCTGGGCGCAATACACCATTTTGTCAACAACTTTATTTTCTCATTTGGTAATCTTTATATGATCAAAACTGAATTGAAAGGGGTAAAATGTAGTTTTAAAGCTATAGGGGTTTAAGTGTCTTTGATCTAAACTTTAGGGGGGGGGGGGGGGGGGGGGGGGGGTGCAAAGTGTACTATATGTATTGGTTTTTTGTTGACAAACCAGACCCATGAAGTGGGGGTGGGGCCAATGCTCAATGCATGATGTGAATGTGTCGATCCATTGAGTCCGTCTCCATTTCATTGGTTTGGATTGTCAATGTGTTTGTTGACGGAGATTGTACACATATGATTACTTTTTTTTTTTTATTGAAATCTTAGTGGGGGCAGCTGCCTCCACTGGGCCTATGTTGGCTCCGCCCCTGGTGCTCGAAGTCAAAGATGGGAGGTGTTGGCATTTTCGGATTTATGATAAAAATCAGGAATCTTGAGTTAACATAAAATGTTTCACTATCCACCTTAGAGATTTGTTCTGTCATTGATTAATCCCCAATTAACTCTTTTTTAATCTCCAAACTTATATGCAAAATATGTTAGCTTTTGTGAGGAATATAAATTAAGTTGCATTTATGTTCTTTTTCTTCACCTTTTTAGCCCCTTAATGTAATAATATAGAAATATAAAACACTAATATGCAGTTTAAGTTTGAACAATACTTCAGTCCAACTGGTGTTGGTGTGCACGGCACCTCTATCCAATGCGAACCGTTGGATGGATATCGTTAGTGATATTTAGTCGTTCAGAGTTTTGGGGTTCTGACAATGTCACTAGCAATATTTAATTCATCAGGCTTATCACTAGTGATATTCATCCAACGGTCCACATTGGACAGAGGAGCATTGTGCTCCAATTTACACATAGCGAAATATTGTTCTTTAAGACTAGGGGTAGCTTAGTCACTAACCATGCTCAGGCCCAGTAAAAACTGGTTATTGACCGTTCAAAAGGTATCAATTACAGTGTAAAAAAGCCCAATGTGAGTGATGAGAATCTACTTAAAATTAGCTTAAAAGCATGTAAACCCCTTAGTTTATTTTATTCCAAATGGCTCCATAAAACTTGAAATATGAGCGCAATACACCATTTTGTCAACTACTTTATTTTCTCATTCGGTAATCTTTATCTGATCAAAACTGAATTGAAAGGGGTAAAATGTAGTTTTAAAACTATAGGGGGGTTAAGTGTCTTTGATCTAAACATTAGGGGAGGGGGGGTGCAAAGTGTACTACATGTATTGATTTTTTGTTGACAAAGCAGACCCATGAAGTGGGGGTGGGGCCAATGCTCAATGCATGATGTGAATGTCGATCCATTTGAGTCCATCTCCATTTCATTGGTTTGGATTGTCAATGTGTTTGTTGACGAAGATTGTACAAATATGATTACTCTTTTTTTTTTATTGAAATCTTAGTGAGGGCAGCTGCCTCCACTGGGCCTATGTTGGCTCCGCCCTTGGTGCTCGAAGTCAAAGATGGGAGGTGTTGGCATTTTCGGATTTATGATAAAAATCAGGAATCTTGAGTTAACATAAAATGTTTCACTATCCGCCTTAGAGATTTGTTCTGTCATTGATTAATCCCCAATTAACTCTTTTTTAATCTCCAAACTTATATGCAAACGATGTTAGCTTTTGTGAAGAATATAGATTAACTTGCATTTATATTCTTTTTCTTCACCTTTTTAGTCCTTTAACGTAACAATGTAGTAATATAAAACACTAATATGTAATTTAAGATTGAACAATACTTCAGTCCAATTGGTGTTGGCGCGCACGGCTCCTCTATCCAATGTGAACCATTGGATGGATATCGTTAGTGATATTTAGTCGTTCAGAGTTTTTGGGTTCTGATAGTGTTACTAGCAATATTTAATTCACCGGGGTTTATCACTAGTGATATTCATCCAACGGTTCACATTGGATAGAGGAGTTGTGCGCTCCACATACACCCGTTAGAGCAAAATATTGTTCTTTAAGATTAGGGGTAGCTTAGTCATTAACCATGCCGAGGCCCGGTAAAAACTAGTTATTGACCGGTCAAAAGGTGTCATTTACTGTGTAAAAAAAGCCCAATGTGTGTGGTGAGAATCTACTCGAAGTTCATTTTTTTTTAACTTTACGAACAAAGTAAAGCTGCTGTGTGGAACCCCAACATTAACTTTTTTGGGTTGAATTACACATCCCCTGGTAGTTTGACCAATTATCACTTACACCCCCTCAAGTTTAAAACCTTACAAATCCCCCCCCATAGTTTGAAATACACAGCACTTGCACCCCTTCCAGAGGGGTCTATGTGTATGGTTTTTCAAACTTAAGGGTGTATTTGTAGGGTTTTAAACATAAGGGGGTGTAGGTGATAATCCGTCAAACTACAGGGTCTATGTGTAAATTACTCTTTTTTTTCATGGATAATGATGCGATTCTCTTATTGTTAATTATTGATATTATTATAATTTTCGCATCATGTGCCTGTACGAGCGTTACCGTCTTGTATCCCGAGAAGAATCTTGCAGCGGCAGAGGCTGGGCAGGGGGGACCACAGCTGTAGGTGTGCCACGTCGGATCGTGGCAGCAAGGGCTGCTGACTGCCCATCTACGATGAGTTTACCGTGAGTTTGGATCTCCTACAGTCGGTCGGCCCCGGTCGGTGGGTCCGGGGTGCATCACAGACGTACATAGTCGGATGGAGTAGATTCACTTACTGATCGCCTGCCATCGTGCGGTTGTGATGCGCAAGGGCCCACCGACCGGGGCCGACCGACTGTAGAAGATCTGAACTAGTGTACTAGAGAGAGAGAGAAGAGGTACTCTCAATTTGTTGCTATCTCAACTACGATCGGTTGGGCCACGGATGCATGCCACGTGGCAAACGAATCGTGAGCGGTCACGATGAGTGATACCATCTTGCAGGGTGTTTCTCCGACTCCGGTGAGGATCAACCCTCCGCGTTCACCGTCTTGGTGTAGTGGATAGGGCTATTAATGGGCCGGGTTCGGGTCAGGCCACCCCATGTCCTGGCCCGGCCCATACTTATGAGCGTGTGCCTATACCCAGCACGGGCCCGATTAAAAGTTTTTGACTTGGTCTGAAAACTTTTACTAAGATATAAGTCTAAGTCCAAACCCGGCCTAAACTAAGCATGTAATTCTAGCACGGTATATACCTAAACGTTTTTTTTTCAGAAATTTTTGAGAAACGGAATGAAAGATATTAATATTTTAATAAACGGACCAAAAGTTAATTATTTATCAAAAACAGACTATTACACCATCTCAAATGGCGTGTGGCGTAAAACTTTTCAGCTTTTTCCAAATACCGACAATACCCCCTATTACGCCATCTCAGTTGGCGTAAAGAACAAATCTCACAAATGCCCCCTTATTACGCCATCTCAGATGGCGTAAATTTTTTTTTCATTTTTTATTCTCCTCTAACGGCTATACGCCATCTCAGATGGCGTAAATTAAATATTTTTTTTTTCTCTTCTATCAATCTAACGGCTATTTTTTTTATTCTCCTCTAACGGCTATTTTTTTAACCGTTGCCTACTAAACTATTTTTTTTTTATTCTCATCTTCCTAATGGCTATTTCTTTCTCTCCTTATAAATTTATGGCTCAATTCTCGCTCTCCTCATCTTTCTGCTCACTCCCTCATTCTCTCATCATCTTTTTCTGCTCACTCCCTCATTCTCTCATCATCTCTTTCCTCACCTCTCTGCTCTTTCTCCCTGAACTCTCAAACTCTCCCCCTCTGCACTCAATTTTATATTCTTTTATTTACATTAGATGGCGACAATGATTCCAATAATTTGTCGCTACGGAGGTCGGTGCGAGATTGATAGCTACATTGGAGGAAATACAAGGGTCGTTTTTATTCAACTGGGTTCGACGTTAGTACAAGTGCAAACGAGATAGCGACTCGTTGCAACATTCCTCCCGGTTTCGTACTAAGGTCAGCTTGTATAGTTAATCAATCACAGTCATATCTAATTGAAATTTATGATAATGCTAATTGGGAATGGATATTACAAGATAACATTTCTCGTGGTACTAGGCTAACTATATTTATAGATTATCCCCCAAGTAGCAATGTAAATATTAATTATCAATCATATTATGTTAATGTCGATGACCCTAGTTCATCGGCACCACCAGCAAATGACCATGATATGCTTGATAATATTAGTCAACCCTCATCTATTATACCGGTACCGACACTAATACCGGTATCAACACTAGTATCAGCTCCAGCACCGATTACCTCTGATAGTGATATGGATTTAGAGATTAGTGAGTTTAGTTCACCATCTTCGGATGATAACGAGATTTACATTGGTAAAACCTATTCATCGGCAAAATTATTTAGAAAAGCCATGCTTGATATTGCAATTAAAAAAAATTTTACTTTAGCATATGATTGCAATAATAAAAGTAGAATTACGGTAAAATGTGATATGCCAGAATGTACATGGCGTATTTATGCAAAAAAAACTTGTGATGGTGATACCTTTGACATTGTGACATATAATTTGACTCATACATGTACAGGTAAGATAGTGCCAAGAAATCATCCTCAAGCTACTTCTGAATGAATTAAATCTATGATTGTAACTCATTTAGCAAATAATCCGAACTATCCTCCATCTTTTATAATAAAAGATATGCTTCATGATTATGGTGTATCTGTATCTTATAATAAAGCTTGGAAAGCTAAGGAAAAAGCTAATATAGAAATCCATGGTTGTGATGTAGAATCATATATGAATCTAGACCATTATTGTTTAACTATTTTTGAAACAAATCCTGGTAGTTTTGCTATAATTAAAACTAATGATAATAATAGTTTTCAAAGAGTTTTTATTGCTTTTAATTCTTGTATAACTGGTTTTAAAAATGGATATTTGCCGATTATAGCTATAAATGGTACATTTTTAAAAGAAAAATACCAAGGTATAATGCTTACTGCTATTTCCCATGATCCTAACGGTGGGATGTTTCCAATAGCATATTCAGTTATCGAGGCTGAAGATAAGCATACTTGGATTTGGTTTTTAGAGTGTCTTATGATTGCATTAAATCCATATGATTTTTCAAAACTATCATTTATTTCTGATAAACAAAAAGGACTTATTTATGCCGTTAGTAGAATTTTTTCCCAATCTCATCATTTCTTTTGCATACAACATTTTAAAGCAAATCTTAAAAATAAATTTTGAAAAAAACTTTTATGTGATTTATTAAGAAAGGCAGCTAAGAAATATAATATTACCGAATGTAATGTAGTGCTTCAACAAATTGAGACTGAAGATAAGGAAGCTTATGATTGGATTATATCAGGTGACCCGACACACAATGCACATCATTGGTTAACAGCTTACTCACCCGTACCATGGTATAGGATATTGACATCTAATATAGCCGAGTCTTTTAATTCAGCAATTAGACATTTACGAGAGAAACCAATAACAGGACTTTTAGATGGAATTATGTGTAAATTAATAAAATTATATTGTAAACGTAGAGAGGCTTGTCAATTATGGGAAGGTCAACTTGTACCTAAAGAGGAAAAAAAACTTAAAAAACGAATTGATAAAGCAAGCTATTTAGATATTTTACATGTCAATGAGATGCAATTTGAAATAATTGATAATGCAAAATCTAGACGTGAAATCATTGACCTAGTAGAAAATACTTGTACATACGGAAAATGGAAGCACACACTTATTCCATGTCAGCATGCAATATGTGCATGCAACTTTAAGAGATGGAATATTTATGATTTGTGTCCAATAGAACTATATGTGGAAACATATAAACAAGTTTATGCTACTCCTATGGAAGGGATACCAAATCCGTATGAGCTCCATAATCCGTCACAAAGACAAAATCCTATCTTACCACCAAACACTAGACGTCGTCCTGGTCGTCCCAAAATTAGAAGACAAAATACAGATGTTAGGGAAGTGCAACATTTTCGTTGTAGTCGTTGCCACCAAATCGGTCATAGTCGAACAACTTGTAGGAATCCCATAGGACCCGATTCCACGTCTTGATTTGTAAAATCAATTATTTGAAATTATATCTCATTGACATGTAAAATATCTATATATTTTGCTTTTGGTACAAGTTAACCTACCCATAATTAACTAGTCCCTCTACGTTTACAATGTAATTTTATTAATTTACACCTAATTTTAGGGTTTAGGATTTAGGGTTAGGGTTTAGGGTTTAGAGTCAAGGTTTAGGGTTTAGGGTTTAGGGTTTAGGGTTTTAGGGTTTAAGGTTAGGGTTTAGGGTTTTAGGGTTTAGGTATTAGGGTTTAGGGTTTAGGGTTTAGGTTTAGGGTTTAGGATGTAGGGTTTTAGGGTTAGGGTTCAGAGTTTAGGTTTAGGGTTTAGGATTTAGGGTTAGGGTTTAGGGTTAGGGGTTTAGGGGTTAGGGTTTAGGGTTAGGGTTTAAGGTTTTAGGGTTTTAGGGTTTACGGTTTAGGGTTTAGGGGTTAGGGGTTTAGGTTTAGGTTTTAGGGTTAGGGTTTTAGGGTTTAGGGTTTAGGATTAGGGTTTAGGGTTTAGGGTTTTAGGGTGTAGGGTTAGGGTTAGGGTTTTAGGGTTTAGGTGGTTAGGGTTAGGGTTTAGGGTTAGGGTTTTAGGGTTTTAGGGTTAGGGTTTTAGGGTTTAGGTGGTTAGGGTTAGGGTTTAGGGTTAGAGTTTTAGGGTTTAGGGTTAGGGTTACGGTTTAGGGTTTAGGGTTTTAGGGTTTAGGTTAGGTTTTAGGATTTAGGTTTTAGGGTTAGGGTTCAGGGTTTAGGGTTTTAGGGGTTAGGGTTTAGGGTTAGGGTTTAAGGTTTTAGGGTTTTATGGTTTAGGGTTTAGGGGTTAGGGGTTTATTGTTTAGGGTTAGGGTTTAGGGTTTAGGATTTAGGTTTAGGGTTTAGGGTTTAGGTTTAGGGTTTAGGGGTTTGGGGTTTAGGGTTTAGGTGTTAGGGTTTAGGGTTTAGGTTAGGTTTTAGGATTTAGGTTTTAGGGTTAGGGTTCAGGGTTTAGGGTTTTAGGGGTTAGGGTTTAGGGTTAGGGTTTAAGGTTTTAGGGTTTTAGGGTTTAGGGTTTAGGGGTTTATTGTTTAGGGTTAGGGTTTAGGGTTTAGGGTTTAGGTTTAGGGTTTAGGGGTTAGGGGTTTATTGTTTAGGGTTAGGGTTTAGGGTTTAGGGTTTAGGGTTTTAGGGTTTAGGGTTTATATCTCTCTCTTTCTATCACTTTCGCTCTCACAGGGGGTAGGGATGAGTTCCTATCTCTCTCTTTATCACTCTCAAGATACAAAAACAATCATAACTAGTAATGTATGCGAGGGAGAAAGGTACAAAAACAATCATGATTACTAATGCCGACATCCTGGCGTATCATGAGTACAATCCCCAGATACAACCCTAGCATAGTGCCCAGCAACGTGCCTTTTCCTTGGAGGCAAAGAAGCCTGCTCGACGACAGTAACTGCCTGCGGGGTCTGGAGTGGACTGGCAGTAGCTGCCTGCGAGGATCCCTGGCTGTCTAAAGTAGCTGTCTGTGAAGATACCTGGCCAGGGTCTAAAGTAGCTACCTGCGAGGACCCCTGGCCTGGCTCAAAGCTGGTCGACAACTGGTATAATGGTGAGAGCCCCTGACTGGACAAAACTTACGAGCAGTAATCGTACTCAATCATATCTAGAATATCCACCCCTGCCTCCACCCCTGCCTCCACCTCTCCCTCCTCCTGTGCCCCACCTCCCTCCTCCTATACCCCACCTCCCTCCTCCTGTACCCCACCTCCCTCCTCCTGTGCCTCTCCCTCCTGTGCACCAACTCGGCCTCTCGCTCGACCTCTGCCTCGGCCACCTACTCGACCTTGGCCTCTCGCTCGGCCTCTACCTCGGCCACCACGCCCCGTGCGGTATGGTACTGAAGGTTGTCCCTCAACAGGTGCATAGAGTAACCGAAGATCTGGAGCAGACCTCAGCAACTCTATGACACCTCTCACAGTATCCTCAGTATACAAAGGACCAGCAGCCTTTAGATCGTCAGCCTATAATATAAAATTTATTTATACAATTTTATAATTATATATAAAAGAGCACTTATGATAAATTTACTTTATGTAAATATTAAACTTACCGCCTGAAAACATCTGAGGGTGTACTGGTGAAAAAATCGGTCCCCGTATCCTTGGGGGAGAAAACGTGGCTCCAAGTAGCGCGTCCGTGGATTGTAGATCCGTGGAATACCAAACCACTGACGGTACTCCAGTGTCGGACACCCGTCTGAAACATATACGAAATACACATATAAGCACATACTAAGAATTTAACTCTGTACGCAATAAACATAACCACATATTAAATTAATAATATCTTACCATGAGAGTCCAAGCAGAGAAACGGGGCTAACTCAACTCTGTAGGCAACCAACCGCTGCTCCCACGCCTAGAGGGCAACGTGTCCCACACTCAAGCCTCTGTCGCTAGAAGCCCACGAAGGAGGTGTAGCAGGGATGGGCTGGCATCTGGCATACTGACGTAAACACCGATCTAGTGGATGATATAGCGCAAGCACCATATGGATCACACAAGACCGGTGACACGCCCAACTCGCTTCCCAAGCCTCCCGTAAAAAAAGTGGAACATCCGGCTCAAGCGAAAAGTGAGGGAACCAGGTGACCTAAAACATATATTGCATTGTTTAATAAGACAATCAATATTAAATTATGACTAACCTACTAAAATATCTAATGTTAATGTTTAATTAACTTACCTCACTCCCAGTCAGTAAATCCAACATCATCCGGTACAACGGGATGCTATGGTGGGGGTCAGACTCGTACTGCCAGTACGGAAGGACCCACCTCAAAGCTCTAGGAAAGGGTCGAGTGCCCTCGGGAAGGTCAAAACGTACCGGCCGCCCTACAGGTAGGTACTCATGGGCCCAAACCTAAAACAATACAATAAATATATAAGATTTTAAACAATTCAAATAAAATATAAAAAATTGAACAATTTATCTTCTTTACCTGCAGTAAGGGGGTGCAACCCACTAGCTGTTGTGCAACACCCATCGCAAAACGGCTTAGGCCAGAGTATAAAAATGCCATAACGGCTGCACCCCAGGCATACTGGGAAGTAATGGTCAAATCCTGAAAAAAAAATAGATAACTGGCATGTACAAGATTGCCAGTTGCATCTGGAAACAGGCATAAGCCACACAGTGCCAACAAGTACGCACGTGTGTACCTCAATGCCTTAAATACCAAAAACACATTATTAGCATGTCATTATGTATGAATATTAACATGTATTGAATACAATTAATAAATAAAAAACTTACCGTCTCAGGGTGTACCGACTCTGAAGGTGCCGGTCCAAACTGAGTACGAAGCCAGCTAAGCTAGATGTACCGCTCCCCCTGTGATGGTGGAGGCGGTACAGCTCCTAAGCTGTCGTAGATCAGCTGACGGTAGTCAAACGGCGGGGTGCCAGGAGGTACAGTCACAGGACGGCCGGTAATTGCCAACCCTATAATCTGTTGAGTGTCCTGCAACGTGATCGACATCTCTCCGAATGAAAAATGGAATGTGTGAGTAGCCGGTCACCAACGCTCAGCTAGTGCGTAGCAGAGACGTAGGTCGGTGTTCAGCCATCGGATACGGCTGAACCAACCGAACCCGGCCTGCTCCACTAACTGAGTACGGGAGTCGAACAACTCCCACTCGTCCAAAAGATTCTCGTGATAACGGGAACGAATGTCGTGATAGTCGATCTAATATAGAAATTTTAATTAATTTTTTTTTAATATTAATTAATTTGAATACTGCAGTATGCTTGAATATAAAATTTAAAACGTACCTCAGCATGCTCAACTACGGCAGTAGCACGATGTCTAGTTTGTGAGAGAAGCACCTGATCTGTGGTCGGGCCTCCCGGAAATCATCCATCATTTCGCTCCATTTCAGCCCACAAAAAATAGAAAATGATTTCAAAGACTGCCGAACACCCCAAACCCCACACCTCAGTCCCACAGCACAGACTGTGCCCCATAGTGCCCTATGGCCTGAATACCTCAATGGGCCGAACATCTCACACCCAAACACCTCACACCCAAACACCTCAGTGGGCCGAACACCTCACTGGGCCGAACATCTTAGTGGGCCAAACAACCGAACACCTCAGCCCCTGTGCACACTGCAGTGGCCTGATTCCTTCACCGAACACCATAGTGGCCTATGGCCTGATGCCCTCACTCGAACGTGGCCTGATGCTCTCACCTCACCCGAACACCCCCCCCCCCAGAGAAACCAGAAGCACCTCAGCCCAGGGGTGCACACTGCAGTGGCCTGATGCCCTCACCGAACACCTCAGTGGCCTGGCCTGTGGCCTGATGCCCTCACCCGAACAGGCCTGTGGCCTGATGCCCTCACCCGAACACCCCCCAGAGAGACCAGAAGGAGAGGAGAGGAAAGGGAGAGGAGAGGAGAGGAGAGAGACTGTTTTACGCCAAGTGAGAGCAAGTGGCGTAAAAGGAAGGTATATATACTTGTGGGATTTACGCCAACTGAGTTGGCATAATAGGAGGGTATTATCGGTATTGTTCTTTACGCCAACTCAGTTGGCGTAATAGGAGGGTATTATCGATATTAGCTCTTTACGCCAACTGAGATGGCGTAATAGAGGGTATTGTCGGTATTTGGAAAAAGCTGAAAAGTTTTACGCCATCTCAAATGGCGTAAAGACTTTACGCCATTTGAGATGGCGTAATAGTCCGTTTTTGACAAATAATTAACTTTTGGTCCGTTTATTAAAATATTAATATCTTTCATTCCGTTTCTCAAAAATTTATGCTTTTTTTTCTCTCTTGATCATGCAATAAAAGTAGAAAATAACTTTGATTAAGATATACATTAAAAGGATATGTGTGAAATAATGCTCCTAAAATCCGAGGCATTGATATTTGTAACGTGGGATCTTTTAAAACTATGTGTTCATTGTGTATAAACTAGTGCATGCTCATGCCTGTCGGCACTGCAGCGGGCCACATTTGGCGGCAACACATCTGTCGGCACTGCAGCGGGCCGCCTTTGGCGGCAATACACCTGAACGCCTTTGACAATAAATCACTTTCAACGACAAAACCGGCATTCATAGAGACACACATTTCCTCGCTCGTGCCGATTGACACGAAGCGGGCGCTTTCGGCACGACCAACTCCCCCTATAATTAATCAATCACAACTGTCTCTGTTCGAACGTATTCCTCGAGATCGACCCGATGGTTAGGGGTGGCCGAAATTTCAGCAAACGGGTTAATAGTTGTTGATGAGAACAACGATCACGGGATGAACGGTCAAGTTTAGTGCAGTTTCAATGGGCTGGGATTTAGGGGTTTAGTGCAGTTTGAATGGGTTGGGATTTGAAACCAAGGAGAGATTGTGCATTGATTTATGAACGAATGGTTAGATCTATTAGATTCATTTTTGTCCAGTCAGCTTGTCCTAGTCAGTTTTTTTGTTGTGTTTTGTCTAGTCAGCACAAAACCGACGTCCCTTGTTATATAGATAATAAAAAAAATATTTTGGGCTTCTGTTCAAGCTTCGGGTCGGGTTAGTGGTTGCCCATACCCGACCCATAACACAGTCGGGCATGAATGTTTGACCCCAGCCCAGCCCAAAGCCCAAGCTAACTCTGTTCAAACTAGGCCCAAATCTTGCCCGGCCCAGTGGGCCTTGGGGTTGCCCGAGCCCATTAACAGCCCTAGTTGGGGGAGCACCTGATTTGAGATTAATCACATAGCAAATAGCAGAACAAGCAATTAATCACAGAGAACCCACGGTGTTTTTAAGGTGGTTTGTCCAATCTTGGGCTATGTTCACTGTTGTCGGAGCTCAAGAGATTTTCACGATGAATTAGAGGAAATTATGTATACACCCGACACCTCTCTTCTTCTATAAAGTGTTCACCTCCTCTTCTTCTCCAACTTTGGAAGAACACGATCACAGAACTCCCCGATCCATTCTCTCTCGCCGTGGAGAATCGAACCAAGCAGTCTCTCTCTCCTATGGAGGAAATCGTAACTGTCGGTGGCTCTCTGAATAGCATCCAAGGAACCATCATCCAAAACCCCTAAACCAAAGTATACAAATAGGTTTCCCAAATAGTCCGCTAAAAAGATCCGAACCCACATTTATCTGCTGCCATCATGCACATGATGGGTAAACATATGCACAATGTGATATGGTTTAAAATCCAGCGACATGAAGGATCATGCACACAATCTTTGCTTGCCCCTATTGTGCATATGATTTACCTGATGCTCTAAAGCCCAGTTCCTCTGCTCCCATGATCGTGCGCCCTGATGACCCCATCGTGTGCACATCTTATCTGGTTTTCATGGGTATGAAAACCCAACAATCTGCCCCGACCTCCAGACTCATGAAAGAGAGACCTCTTGCAATAAATCACTCCATCCCAATGAGCTCGTGACAGAGCTTATCCTTCTGCTTGGTAATCATCTTGGTTATCACGTCCGTTGAATTTTTGTTCATATACACATTCATAAAATGCAACGACTCATTCTCTAACTTATTTGGTAATCGGTAGTAGCGCACATCAATATGCTTAGTGCGCCCTTGATAAATCAGATTCCCACTCAGCTCAATCACACTCTGGCTATCATAAAACAATAAAAAATGATCATACTTCATGCTCAATTTTTGAAGGAACCACTTCATCCATAAAAGTTCCTTTTTTGCTTCAATTATAGCAATATACTTGGCTTCAATCGTCGATTATGCCATGTATTTCTAGAGCTTTTGATTGGCAAGACACAGCTCCTCTACTAGCACGTACCCTGAAGTCGATTGTATGTTGTCCAAATCTCCCGCCATGTTTGAGTTTGTATACCCTTCCAAAACTAGTTTATCATCGCTAAAACACAATCCCATCTTTGAAATACCCTTCAAGTACTTTAAGATCCACTTGAAAGCCTCCTAGTGCCACTTGTCAAGATTCTCCAGATACGTACTTGCTCACCGTAGCAATTGTATGAGCAAAAATATCCAACCTCACACAAAGTATATGTTGTAGCTCGTGTGTCCTTAGCGTGAAATTTCTGTATTAACATTAATAAAGATGACTTTGGTTATTGCTTTAATTAGAATACTACTCTGGTGTATGATAATACTTATATAATAAAAGAACCCTAGGGAACACAGTAGGCCACTGAGGCGCATGGAGGATCCATGCTTGGGAGACCCAGTGGACCAGTTCTGTGTAGACCTAGAACTAGTTCACAGCTTAGGTGATGCCGGTCGCTTCACCGAGAACAAGCTATTGGCAGGTAGAGGATGTGGTGCAGTCTCTACCACGGGAACGTGGAATTTCCATTCACCTGACCAAGCACGATGATCGTGTTGAATATAAACCAAGATGGTGCACAGTTCAGTGATTCAGACACTGGTGCAGAAACCGTCTTACTACTATAGATAATCCGTCCTTAACCTTGAGGGACCATGTACACTGGGCCAACCAGTTGTGTGGTGCTTTGATGTGCCAATGTGTGTGGACCTTCCATAGTCCAATACCACGGTACGTTGGGTTACCCGACTGGCGCTTGAGTGACATGTAATCCCTATAGGTTATCCGACATCCAGTGTTGGATGGATGCGTTTTGATGAGTCAATCTGTCCACACAGTTAACCCATGCCTGGTGGTTGTCAGTATAACTGACGATGTTCCGGATGCTAGGCATAGCACCGGAAGGTGTGTGGTGTTATAGATGACAAGTCATCAATTCCTAGTCACATGATCGATCGGGATCTGACGGTGCTCCCCACCGCCCGAGTCATATCATGGCACCAGTAATAGAAGGGACTAAGGATTATCGGAGTATAGTAGAGAACAAGGTTACGAGGGAGTAACATAGGTTTAGGATCACTAGAGTTCAACTCGCGTCGCACTCTGGGTGGCTACGCGGGTTAATCGGATTAGGGCTGATTAACGGAACTTTCGGTGTGTCACCGGAGCAGTTAATCAGGGATCCGGTTGGAGCTAAAGATCCCGAACCCTGAAGGTTCCACCCTGTCATTGCGTATAAAAATTGTTTCCCAACCTAGTTGGATACGTTTGATGCAAAGTAGCACGATGGAGCGCAAGCTCGGAGCCTAAGTACCTAATTCACATGTGTTACGGGCCGTAGGGGTATTTTGGTAAATACTGAAATATGGCTCAGAACATATTGAATATGAATCTTAGAATGAGCGGAATAATTCCAGGAGCTCATAGGCACTGACGGAACTCGATTCCGAGTAGCGCACCTCACTCAGTCTCTCTTTCAGTTTTCCACTTTTCGTGAAGGGCGTTTTCGTCTAGTCTTCAAGATAGACACTGCAAATCCCTAAAAACCAACCCCCCTCTGTCCTAATCTATCTAGGGCCGGCCCTAGCTTCCTTGAAGCCATGGGAGACCGGCCCTATAAGAGAATAGGGAGAGGGAGGGCAGGCCCTATGTGTTTCTCCCTCTCCTCAAAAAAAATCTGACCCCCCTTTGCTCCTTCTTTGTGGTTTCGGCCAAGGAAAAGAGAGGAAGAAGAAGGGAGAGGAAAGAGGAAGGAAGGAGAAGGAAGAAGAGAGAAAGAAAAGGAGGAAACCTCGCGGCTCGCCATCGTCTTCGCAACGGATTCCTCCGTCGGCTCATAATCCTTGCACTCAGAGAAGGGATTTCTAGGATTCTTCAATTCGCAAAGGACAAGGTGCTATCCGACAGTTTCCCTTGCGATTCAAGTGCGGTTCTTCATCGTTCCGTCATCTCCAGATCAAAGATCCATAAGGTATGATGATTCTAAACACCTAACTAGATGCATGCATGTCTTCCGTAGATCGTAATATGCCTCTAGGGTATCCGCACATATGCTAAGATCATAGATTTGCATGTAGATTGTTTTGTAGAATTAATTATAATAAAATATACACCGTATGATCTTCGGATCTTTCTTTTGCTTCTGCTGCGACTCCGATAAGCGGATCCAAATCCAACAATTGGTATCAGAGAACGCTTTGGTGTATGTTTCATGCATGAATTCGTGAAACCATCATGTGAATATATGATGTCATATGTTTTCGTCGGGGTTCGGCGTAGATCATGCATATGGATTGGGCTATGTATCGTCTTTTTGCAGGTGCCGCACTGAATAGTAATCTGTGATTGCATGTATCCGGGGGTCGGACCCCGGATTTAATTTTTGCATTGATTATTATTGTGCTTGTGAATTTTAAGGCTCTAGATGGGCGAGGGTGGGGGTTGACCATCCTCGGTTCCCTGGCCATGTTTCTAGGATTGTTTTCTTTTCTTTCTAGTGAAATTGTACACGAACGAGCACTTGCTCGGAGCGTGTTAGTTTTTCGGTCACAGAAAGAAGGAGATGATACTACATCCACGGTTCGGGCAAGCGGTACCATGACGTGCAAAGACCCGGCGAAAGCGTGCACATTGGCGATGATGGGGATCGTCGTCAGAAATCGTGCAGAACGGAATAGCAGGATATCTTGGCTGTGCTATTCAGGTTCAGGGGTCGGACCCTAGACTTGATTCAGTTTGGATGTTTTTCTGTTGTTTCTCTTTATTTAGTATTTAGAGAACCCCGATGATAATGTGATTATCTATCTTGCTTGTGAGTTTGTCTCTAGATCAGGCTTAGGGTTAGTACTAAGCTTATGGATTCATCGGTGTCTCTATATGGTTCTAACATGTGCGAATCCGGTGGCTAGCTAAAAGGAAAGGTGATAACTGCCCTCTTGGTAGTTCAGGTAGCCATGTAACACCTGTGGTGTTAGATTTGAGAATAATAGAAATCCTCCATGGCTAGTTTCGTCTTTTTGCAGCCAGACTTTTTCTTTGGGCCTTTTCCCAATAAATGGATCATAAACCTATGAGATGTTTTACGTTCACATTCTCCGTAACTTTGAGCATGTCACGATGGTGCGTTCCGTTCAACGATCATGTGTATGCGCAGCCAGTTTCGGCAGCCCGGCAGGTAAACCCTAGGAAAACGATAATTGCTCGATAGTTGTAGCTGTTTTGTTTCTTGCAAGAGATTGGATGATCGGATCGTAACGAAACAAGATACGTTAGATGAGGCTCTGAGAGAGCCTTCCAATGAGCTTGATTTAGGGTCGATCCGACACCTGGGTGAATAGTTATTGCTATTTTAAGTTTTGGAGTCTTTCTTTCTTTTCGGGAGATCCAGAAGTCAGAAAATTATGTACAAAGCGCTAACGCGTTCGTGTTGACGAGACCTTTCCAACGAATCCTCTCAAGCCCTATTCCGACTTCCGGTTTGATAGTTAAAAGTGATTATTCTTTTCAGTCCGGTTGATGGATGAATCGCACCCGGATTCCAACCGAGCCCGGTTCAGGGCTCGGGACCGAGCCCGACCAGCCCTAGAGCCTACCTCCCGGTCTCCTAGCATAATTTAGGCTCTCTTGACCTCCCTCCCCAGTTATTTAAATCCGAAATTCGGATGGTAATTATCGGGTAAGATTTCAGGATGATAAATCCATATCTTTTAGTCCTTATCCCTTCCCCCTTATTAGGAAATCTTAACCGACCCTATCCCCAACCCTTATCTGACCATATCCCTTCCCCTTAACCGACCATATCCTTTCCCCTTAACAGCCTCCCGTGTATATAAATAGAGAGAGAACGGGAGAGGAATAGAGAGAGAGAGAGAGAGAGAGAGAGAGAGAGAACGGGAGAAGAAGAGAGAGAACGCGAGAGTCAGAGAGAGGGAAGGAGAAGAGATCGAGGAGCCGACCCGCCCTCGCCGGAGCCCCGGCGAGCACGCCGAGATACCAACAGGTCAGCCACCCCCTCCTCCTCTCATCCCCTCCGCGACCCAACCCCGCGACCCCGGCCCTTCCTTCTCCCTTGCCGCGGCCCGCACGGGCGGACACCGTCGCCGCTCCGAGCCCCTCCCCGGCGACCTCCGACCTCCGTCCAAGCCCCGCGCGAGCCATCTCCGGCCGACTTCTCGGGCTCCGACGGCCACTCCGGCCGCCTCCCACCGTGCCTCCTCCGTGGGGGTGGTGCGGGAGAGGCCGGCCGAGCGCTCGCCGGCGCTCCAGGCCGCCCCTCCCGTCGGCCGCCGGCGCACAGGAACCAGCCCTTCGAGCTGGTCTCGTGGAGAAGAAGGAGAGGGGGGGTAGTTTTGTAATTCCAGGTTTTAATTAAACCCTGAACCCGACCCGACTTCCCACTGCAACCCGACCCGACTGCACTGCAACCCGACCCGCTTAAGTGCACAGCAGACCCGGCCCAACAGTGAACCGGTCTGGTTCACCTGAACCAGACCCGTGAACCAGGGAATTTTGGTTCAACTGTCATTTCTCCGTTCGAACTCGGAATTGGACGAAACCAGCGCCATTTCGACCGGCTCAGAAAATACTACCTGTTGGCCATAGTTTATCTTAGTAATTGTACTGTTTAATCCCCTGTTTTATCCTTGGACCGAATCTTATCGCGGTATCATGGTTTGACCACCGTTTCTTCGTCCGAACTCGGATTCGGACGAAACTAGCGGCATTGTGCTCAGAACTTTGAGTCCCACCTATTAAACCTAGAATATAACCCTAGAACCTCTTTTACCCTAGTAAACCAATCATGCGATCGGTTTCATTGGTTCTACGTGGTTTGACCCGAAACCATTCGACCGAAGTCGGATTCCAGCGAAACTGGAACCATCGGAAAGGGTTCTACGAGCCCGATTCGATGAGTAGGTTTAGCTTCTGTTTACTTGATTGGCCTAGTATTGTTTAGGTTTGACTTCTTCAGTCGCATGAATTTGCGTACTGTCGACTCAATGTTGGTCCCCTATCGAGGGTGCCCGACTATCCTTGGCATAGAACCCTCGTCGTTGACTCTTATGTTTTAATCGATAGCATTGTGATATAGAGCTGTGGTTATTATCAGACCTTGATCGTGGTGATCCAGCGGAGACGGATCAGAAGCAACTAGCAGGAGTCGTATGCGATCGACAGCCAGGTGATATCTACTACCCTTGTGTGGTCTTTAATAGTGGGAAATGAGAATGACTAAGGGTAGGTGTCCATGACACTGCATGCGGGCCCCGTCGGGCATCGTCGCATGTGGTCAAGTGGACCCCGCCCTGCATGCGGAGTCGCGAGTCCGGCGACGCATGCTTAAAATATTATTAGAATAATAATAATGACTGCTTTTGTTTGTATGGACACCGTAATTAGGATTCCCTTAAATTAAATAATAAATTGAATAACTAATAACTATCGGAGCCCTCCCTCCTGAGAGGAGTATGGCAACCCTAGCACACGGGTCATCGGGATGAGTGTCTTACTTTATTTATTTATTATGTCGCTTGGTTTACGAGAGCAGTACGAGATCAGGGGTAAATTGTTGGAAATTGTTAAACATTAAATATACCTTTTGTAGCTTCAGTATATATGTTGAAAGATGTTATATGAGAATCTACCTGGTTAGAAGGTAGGGACCCCGTGCGCGCAAGGGCCGTGAACCAGCCTGCGCGTACAGCCGAAGTTAAGTAGGTTAGGGGTCACGGGCAAGGGTTGTGGTAAAGCCAATAGGAGGTGCCCTCAAGTAGGGATTGGCCTAGCAACCCTGTCCCGGGGAGTTGAAGTCCCCATAGTAAATCAAGGTGGGCGGTAGAGCTCCACCGTGAAAGACGGGAAACCCCTTATGATCATCTAGGTGATTTGTGCATAGTATTGGTGGATGCACGGCGAGAGAGTTGGCCCTCTACATCGAAATAAAAGGCCCTATAGTAATGCCCGACCGGGGGCAGGATGAACAAAATATCCGGGGTTCACATTTTGATAGTGTGTGTTTAATCTATATATGAATTTAGAATTGCTTGTATGATTATTCACATGATGATCTCGTGACTTTAAATGAATGTCTTATTTAATCTGTTCTTTAATGCTGTAGAACATTGAATGGACTTTATGTTAGATAACCTAGTGACAGTAGGAATTGCATGTGAATATAGACAACTGATAGGTTTAGGTATCATTCTGCAAACATTGTCCTACTAGAACTGATTGATTATATCTTAATTTATTACAATTGGTCGTCTCATATTATTATAGACTATTAGGATGTCACTAGCCATTAATTTGGCTAATCTCCCAATTTCCTATTGGGGGCTACTCTTTCCCACGAGTAGGCTCAGTTGCAGGTTCGGAGGCTCAGGAGTAGCAGTAGGATTCCAGAGGCGGAGTTAGAGTTGCAGTGTTACCTTTCGGCTTAGTATGTCAATCTTGTAGTCTTTTCTCTTCAGACATTGTAATTGTATTGGAATAAGAGTTCTTATTAGTTAGTCAGTATTCTATGGTTGTAGTTGCAATGGTTCCAGCTGAATTCTTTTGGGTAGGCCTCTCCTCAAGGCCCCAAGCCTAGGATAGATCATGATGAAAATATAAGTGCATATAAATGACTAAAATGATTAACCTTGTAGATAGGAACCCTAGACTAGTGCACTTGAGTGTTAGGTAGTGGGTAAAACCACTTGGCTAGCCGTAGGAGGCTTGAGCCTCGTGCTCCCTCAGATAGACTCCCGTCAGTATGTAGTGGCACCGACAGGCCACACATACTGAGAGGATATGACTTTTGAAGGTCGAGTCGGACTAGATAATGTCTTATCTCTATTGATATTTCTCTTCTTTCCTTTTTAATAAAAATGTTTTTCGAAAAATCAAATTTAAAAGATTCCCCTCTTGTTTCTCCCTCCTTCTTGTTTTTCATATTAGAGAGCGTAGAAGCCCTGTGAGAACCCAAATTGGTGTAATTAATTGACCAAACCCAAAAATCCCATCCTTTTCTCACCTCACACCCCAGGGATCGGTCTTCAGATTTCTGGGGCGTGACAAGCCAAGTACTGTGCACCGAGATAGATGCAGTGTTAGATTTGTTTAGAGATAATTAACTAATGTCTCTATAAGAAGTATAATAACCCTAGTGGGATGCCCTTTCCCAACGTGGTCCTAGCGACTAAGTTAGGTTAGGATTTTCCTGTGTGATACCCGTTTCTAGATGACGTTTGATGGTAGTATGAACTCATCACGATTTGGTTATTCCACCATTAGGTTGAGGTCCGGCGGAGGTTGTCGGATGTCCCTATTTGGCCAGCATTGAAACCTATAATAAGATAAGGTCTACTATGACATCATGCATCAAATTATGAACGAGACATCATCGTAGTGGGAGTCCTTTCCACGTTGACCTTAGGCTAGGCTCCAGATCTTAGGATTATGGGCAAACTAGTGAAGCATCGGGATCCTTGGAATTTATGTAATGTGATCCTTGCGAGAAAGGCAAAAACTGAGTATTCAAGGTAGGGACTATGATATTTTCCAAGGATACCAATGCTTTGCGGGAAGGTTTGTAATCCTAGTGGGAGCACGGTAGATCAGGGTCTAAGTCTAGGAGCTCGTGATCTTTCTAGATATGCATAAAAATCTCATAAAGAAGGGATGTGTAAGAGGTTCCCTCCAAAGGGGAGTCCCTGGCCTCCACAATCAACTGGCTAAGGGTCTGGGTGGGAGATACGCAGTTCGATATTCCTATCGGGTGAGAGCTGTGTTTCCTTCCATGCTGGTTCGCCTAGTGGTTTCCTTCGGGACATGGAGGATGCCGGTGGCAGTAGGTGACGATTTTTTCCTGTACCGCGGGAGCCTATGAACCCCCCTGCCGATATCACCTAGATTTGTAGGAAGCATCCGAAAGCTTATGTGAAGCCACCGTTACTGAGCACACGGGTCACGTAAAGCTGGCCAAAAGGAGACTGGGAGGCCTTTCAGTTTACCATGGGTAATTCTGATGAAGACTGGGTCGTAAAAACGCCGTTGGCAGAAGTGGTTGCATGCTCTCACCGAGATGTTGCCTCCAATTCAGGGCTGATAGTCTCAGTGCTCGAGCCCAGGGAATTTAGATTCCTGGATGTCTCCACTTGAGATAGTGAAGACATAGTGGCTGGAGTAAACATTATCTATTTCTAAATTCCATGAAATAGTTTATAGTAAACCCTAATTTTGCTTTGAACCATTGTTTACAGAAATCATGACCAAGCTCGACCCCCTTACCTCCATACTTAATGATAACAAACTTACGGGACTAAACCACGAGGACTGGAAGCGTAACCTGATGCTCGTCCTAAGGGTTGACAAACCACAATTGCCCCAAACACACAATTACCCTAAGTACCCCTCAACCGGCCATGCCGGGACCAAGTGCAACTGAGGCCCAGTTAAAGGAATGGAAAGACTGGCTAGATGCTGATGAGATATGCAAGTGCTACATAGTGGCATCCTTGCAGACCGTCCTTCAGAAGCAAGTCGAAGACATGGCCTTTGCTTCATACATGATGCTCTACCTAAAGGAAATGTTCGAGGGTCGTAGTCGGGTAACTCGTTACCTGACCATCAAGAAATTAGTGTCCACGAATATGGCAGAGGGGACTTTAGTTCGGGATCATATGCTGAAATTGTTTGGCTATATGAACGAGCTTGGTTCCTTCGATGTCATCTTGGATGCGGAGATCCAAACCGACATTTTCCTCACGTCTCTGTCAGGAATATTTGAGAGCTTCATTACCAACTTCAACCTTAACCGGTTGGAGATGTCTAACGCAGAGCTCCTAGCGGTGCTCCAGGCGGCAGAGGACGGGATGAAGGCAGAAGCCCAATCCCTGAACGTAGAGCGGAATTATTCTCTGAAAGCCAAAGGCAAGTTTCAGAAAAGAAAGTCTAAGAGGTCCGTGAAGATGGGCCAGGTGCAGTTGCAGGTTCCTAAGCAGAGTGGTCCGGCGAAACCCAAAGGAAAATATTTCCGATACGATAAGAAGGGGCACTGGAAGGGCGACTGCCGCGCGGCTCCCAAGAAGGCTGAGACAGGTATATCTCAAATCCACATAGTGGAATCCCTTGTAGCATCCAGTTGTTCTCCAGTTTTATGGATTGTGGATTCTGGTTCCACTAACCATGCTTGTAATAATTTACAGGGGTTCAAGGAGATAAGAAAATTGGGTGATGGGGCGATGATCCAAAGCATGGGAACTGAGGCCGTGGCAGAGGCCGAAGCAGTTGGAGATGTCGTCTTGCAGTTTCTTGATGGAAGAAGTTTATTACTTAGAGACATACTTTATGTACCGTCCTTAAGACGAAACTTAATTTCTATTTTCTTATTGAATAATAAAGGTTTTTCAATTTTATTTGATGCTTCTGGTGTGTCAATTAAATTGAATGGTTCCTTTGTTTGTAAGGGAAAGATACAGAATGATCTTTATATAATTAACTCCAATCATAAGCAGGATAACATAACTGAATCTTGTATGGTTAATTCATCTAAAAGGAAAAATCCCTCAGATAATCCAACACTCCTTTGGTATCTAAGGCTTGGATACATAGCCTCAGACAGGTTTCACAGGTTGGTTAAGGTAGGACTCTTAAGTCCAGATGTTTCAGAAAGCCTACAGACGTGTGAGTCTTGCCTGGAAGGCAGGATGACTAAAAGATCTTTCCGAGCCAAAGGTAGCAGATCTAAGGAGGTATTAGAGTTTGTACACACTGATGTATGTGGGCCCATAAGTGTTCGTGCCATAGGAGGCTTCCAGTATTTCATCACCTTCACGGATGATCACTCGAGGTTTGGATATATATACCTAATGCGGTGGAAGTCTGAATCCTTTGATAAGTTCAAGGAGTTCAGAGCTGAAGCAGAAAAGCAGACGGGTAAAAGTATCAAGTCTCTTCGATCGGATCGAGGAGGCGAATACCTATCGGATGAATTTATTAGGTACCTGCGTGAGCATGGGATCGTATCCCAGTTGACTGCACCAGGGACACCGCAACAAAACGATGTATCTGAGAGGAGAAACAGAACTTTGTTAGACATGGTTCGGACTATGATGAGTTATGCCACATTGCCACCTAGTTTTTTGGGATATGCCCTAGAGACGGCAGCATATACTTTGAATTTTGTTCCATCAAAGTCAGTACCCCTAACTCCTTGGGAGCTGTGGTTAAAGCGAAAGCCAAACCTACAACATTTTAGGATTTGGGATTGTCCAGCACATGTACGGAAGGACAAGCGAGATAAGATAGAGTCAAAAGCTAAGGTATGTCTGTTCGTTGGGTATCCAAAAGGGACAAAGGATGGTTTGTTTTATGATCCTGAGAATATAAAGGTTATCGTCTCGACGAACGCCGTATTTCTAGAGCAGGATTATTTAATAAACCATAAACCCATCAGTAAAGTAGTTCTTGAAGAATTGATTGGTACTGATAGGAATACGCATACAGAAAACGTAGTGGGAGCCGATACCACTAAGATAAACGATACTGTAGAATCGACTCCTATAGAACCACCGCAGGCTCGTCGCAGTGGGAGGACCACAAGTGCTCCTGATAGATACATTGGAGAAGCCTTTATGGTGGATCCAGAGTTTCAGGAGAATGATCCTCTAAACTATGACGAAGCGATGGTATCCTCTGACCATGCAGCATGGCAGGAAGCCATAGAGGCAAAACTGATATCGATGTCCCAAAACTTGGTCTGGATACTTGTAACACCGCCTCACAACATTAAACATGTTGGGTGTAAGTGGGTGTACAAAAGAAAAAAGGTACGGATGGTACTGTTGAGACTTACAACGCTAGACTAGTCGCTAAGGGTTATACCCAGCGAGAGGGATCGACTATAACGAAACCTTTTCGCTAGTGGCTATGCTTAAGTCTATCCGGATTCTCTTATCCATTGCAGCCCATTATGATTGGGAGATCTGGAAAATGGACGTCAAGACCGCATTCCTCAACGGGGATTTGGAAGAAGACATCTATATGTCTCAGCCTCCAGGCTTTGTCGCAAAAGGTCAGGAACGTCTGGTATGCAAGTTGCAAAGGTTCATTTATGGACTGAAGCAAGCATCTAGAAGTTGGAACATGCATTTTGATCAGGCTATCCAGTCTTATGGATTTGAGTAGAACGTGGATGAACCATGTGTTTATAAAAGGAGCGATAAGACTGCAGTAGTTTTTCTAGTGCTTTACGTAGACGATATCCTGCTCATTGAAAATGATGTTGGAACGTTGTCTACAGTGAATGTGTGGTTATCTTCTCAATTTGACATGAAAGACCTGGGTGAAGCTAGTTACGTTCTGGGGATCAAGGTAACTCGAGATCGTCAGAACAAGACTCTCTCACTGTCACAGTCAGCCTACATAGATACTATCTTGGTCAGATTCAATATGAACAACTCCAAGAAAAGACTGGTTCCATTCAGACATGGAATGAAATTGTCTAAGGATCAAGGTCCTAAGACTCCTGAGGAGAGGGCAGAGATGCAGAAGATACCTTATGCTTCGGCTGTAGGGAGTCTGATGTATGCTATGCAGTGCACGAGACCAGATATATGCTATGCAGTAAGCATGATGGGCAGGTATCAGTCAAATCCGGGTCCAGGGCACTGGACTGCTGTGAAAAGTATACTCAAGTATCTCCGTAGGACGAGAGATTATGAGTTAGTTTACTCTTTACAGGAACTGATGCCGATTGGATATACAGATTCTAACTTTGCGTCAGATCCGGAATCCAAGCGATCGACATCAGGGTTTGTGTTTTCATTAGAAGTAGGAGCTGTCAGTTGGAAGAGCGTGAAACAAGGATGCATCGTGGATTCGACGACAGAGGCTGAGGACGTTGATGCGTGCGAAACAGCTAAGGAGGCGGTGTGGCTCAAGAAGTTCCTTACGGACTTAGGATACGTACCGGGAGCTCAAGATCCTATTATCCTTTGCTATGACAATAGTGGAGCGGTAGCACAATCCAAGGAGCCAAGATATCACCAGAAGAGCAAGCATATCGAGTGGAAATACTACATTATCCGGGACTTGCAGAAGCGAGGGGAGGTTGTAGTGACTCAGGTGACGTCTGTAGATAACATGACGGACCCTTTCACAAAGGTGTTACTGACCAAGGCATTTGAAAAGCACGTGGATGCCATGGGAGTTAAGACTGTTGTTCCCCGCTAGGCCAAGTGGGAGATTGTTGTATCTCGTGTGTCCTTAGCGTGGAATTTCTATATTAACATTAATAAAGATGACTTTGGTTATTGCTTTAATTAGAATACTACTCTGGTGTATGATAATACTCATATAATAAAAGGACCCTAGGGAACACAGTAGGCCACTAAGGCGCATGGAGGATCCATGCTTGGGAGACCCAGTGGACCAGTTCTGTATAGACCTAGAACTAGTTCACAGCTCAGGTGATGCCGGTCGCTTCACCGAGAACAAGCTGTTGGCAGGTAGAGGATGTGGTGAAGTCTTCACCACGGGAATATGGGATTCTCATTCACCTAACCAAGCACGATGATCGTGTTGAACAGGAACCAAGATGGTGCACAGTTCAGTAATTCAGACACTGGTACAGAAACCGTCTTACTACTATAGATAATCCGTCCTTAACCCTGAGGGACCATGTACACTGGGCCAACCAGTTTTGTGGTGCTTTGATGTGCCAACGTGTGCGGACCTTCCATAGTCCAATACCACGGTACGTTGGGTTACCCGGCTGGCGCTTGAGTGACATATAATCCCTATAGGTTATCCGACATCCAGTGTTGGATGGATGCGTTTTGATGAGTCAATCTGTCCACACAGTTAACCCATGCCTGGTGGTTGTCAGTATGACTGACGATGTTCCGGATGCTAGGCATAGCACCGGAAGGTGTGTGGTATTATAGATGATTAGTCATCAATTCCTAGTCATATGGTCGATCGGGATCTGACGGTGCTCCCCACCGCCCGAGTCATATCATGGCACCAGTAATAGAAGGGACTAAGGATTATTGGAGTATAGTAGAGAACAAGGTTATGAGGGAGTAACATAGGTTTAGGATCACTAGAGTTCAACTCGCGTCGCACTCTGGGTGGTTACGCGGGTTAATCGGATTAGGGCTGATTAACGGAACTTTCGGTGTGTCACCGGAGCAGTTAATCAGGGATCCGGTTGGAGCTAAAGATCCCGAACCCTGAAGGTTCCACCCTGTCGTTGCGTATAAAAATTATTTCCCGACCTAGTTGGATACGTTGGATGCGAAGTAGCACGATGGAGCGCAAGCCCGGAGCCTAAGAACCTAATTCACATGTGTTACGGGCCGTAGGGGTATTTTGGTAAATACTAAAATATGGCTCAGAACATATTGAATATGGATCTTAGAATGAGCGGAATAATTCCAGGAGCTCATAGGCACTGACGGAACTCGATTCCGAGTAGCGCACCTCACTCAGTCTCTCTTTCAGTTTTCCACTTTTCTTGAAGGGCGTTTTCATCCAGGCTTCATGATAAACATTGGAAATCCCTAAAAACTGCCCCCCCCCCCCCCCCCTCTATCCTAATCTATCTAGGGTCGGCCCTAGCTTCCTATGTGTTTCTCCCTCTCCTCCAAAAAAATCCGACCCCCCTTTGCTCCTCCTTTGTGGTTTCGGCCAAGGAAAAGAGAGGAAGAAGAAGGGAGAGGAAAGTGGAAGGAAGGAGAAGGAAGAAGAGAGAAAGAGAAGGAGGAAACCTCACGACTCGCCATTGTCTTCGCAACGGATTCCTCCGTCGGCTTGTAATCCTTGCACTCAGAGAAGGGATTTCGAGGATTCTTCAATTCGCAAAGGACAAGGTGCTATCCAACAGTTTCTCTTACGATTCAAGTGTGGTTCTTCATCGTTTCGTCATCTCCGGATCATAGATCCATAAGGTATGATAATTCTAAACACCTAACTAGATGCATGCATGTCTTCCGTAGATCATAGTATGCCTCTAGGGTATCCGCACATATGCTAAGATCATATATTTGCATATAGATTGTTTTGTAGAATTAATTATAATGAAACATACATCGTATGATCTTCGGATCTTTCTTTTGCTTCCGCTGCGACTCCGATAAGCGGATCCAAATCCAACAGTATCATGCGTAGTACATATCAAACTCCCTACTACTGATGTATAGAGAATCCCTACCATCTCCTTTTTGTCCTCTTCGATAGTTGACGAACTCCTCGAGTCAAACTTGATCAAAGTGATTTGCCAGTGGAGTGCTAACCGCTTTCATATCTTGCATATTGAACTGTTCTACAATGTTCAATATAACTCTCTTATAACAACCAGATCTTTTGAGTTTTCCTATCATATCTGATCTTTATTCCTATGATCTATTGTGCTGACCCTAAGTACTTCATATCAAATACTTAAATAAGTCCATGCCTTCAACTTGCTGATCATGTTCACATTCTGACCCACAATCAATGTCGTCCACATAAAATAACAAGATTATGAAGTTGGTCTTTGTGACGTGTCTGTCACAGACGCAATGGTCGTTGAATGTACGGTTATAAAACCTTGATCCAACATGAATGAATCAAACTTTTTTTTGTACAACTGTTTCGAGGCTTGCTTAAGCTCGCAGAGACTCTTGTCCATCCAACAAATCATATGCTCTTTGCCCTTCGTCATGAAACCCTCCGGCTACACCATATAGATCTCCCCATCAAGGTCTCCATAAAGAAATATTGTTTTGACGTCCAACTGCTCAACCTCTAAGTCGGAGTGATTTCGATTGGAGAGGATTCAAGGGAGGCTTGCCAAAGTGATTTTCGAAGGATGCATGGCATAGGGGTTGACATTTTCATTAATTAAGAAGAATCTTGTATCCTTGACCCGGATTGATTTCACATATTTATAAGTATTTATTGACTAGTGCGAACCCCATAGCAAGGCTTGTGACCCATTCATGGAAATCGAACCCCCCCCCCAAAAAAAAAAAAGAAGAGAGAGATAGAGAGAGAGAGAGAGAGAGAGAGAGAGAGAGAGAGAGAGAGAGAGAGAGAGAGAGAGAGAGGATGTGAAGAAAGTGTGCGCGAGCAATTGCAGAGAGAAAGCGTGTTTGTTTTCCTCTGGTTGCCACAAGCCCCCCACCCCCCACTCCTACCCACACATACAACAGCACCACTCCCACACCTACCCATAAATCTATTACGTAAAATAGGTGTATCAGTCTTTTGTCTCTTGTTTTGTTTTGATACACAACCGCAAACAATATATTCTTTTCTTATTCACCATCTCTACTCTCCTGATCCTACCACTTCCTCCTTCGTTGATCCCTATCCCCCCTCCCCCCCGGTGCACGCACACCCCCACCCCCATCACTACACTACTATTGGAGTTTGGTTTAGTTTCGGCGATGACGGAGCACGCTAGGAGGCTCAACGTGGAGGAGCCGGGGCACGCACGTTAGCAAGTTGGTGCCCTGGGTGCCAACTGTGCAGCGCCAGTCGCTGACAGGTGCCAGGATTGGGACCAGGTTTGGGCTGGCGCCCTGGGCGCCAGCAATACGGCGCCTGATCATTGGCGGGAGCCAGGAACCAGGGGGGCAACCACTGGTTGGCTCCCGGGGCGAAAGTCTCGCATTCGGTAATTTTTTGGCCTTAGGTCATTGGCATCTTGGGAGCCAGATCGGGTGCCCGGAGCAAAACATGCATGTGTTTGACTTTTTTTTTGCACGGCTTTGGGGGGTTATAAATAGGGTTTTTACCCTATGTTTTGATGGGGGCTTGTTATTGTGTTTGACAGCTGGTTTTAGGGTATTGCTTCAAGCTTCTCCATTGTGTTTGAGAGATGAAGAAGATCGGGGATCGAGATAGGAGATTGGTTGTAACACCCCGGTATTTTACGGATTAAATCAACTCATATAACACTGGGGTGTTAGAAGAAAACTGGATATAAATTAAATCCCATCAAATATGGAATTAATTGAACCACTTTTATTCATAACTATGCATTATAATATAAGGGTTTGATACATGGCTTGAAATATATAAGCCTAAAACTTAAATGCGACATCAACTCTTTAAATCTCCGCTTCCGTATCCTCATAGTATGGAGTGTAGAGCGGATCCTTGACTCCCTCAGGTTCATTCTCTATTCGCTCTTCCTCTTCTTCATGTCCTGTAGGATCAGTCTCTGTAGGGTTCATAACACCTGTAGGGGGGTGAGTCTAATCCACTGACTCACCTATTAAACCTAGTTCATTCATGGTAAGATAAATGTATTGAAGAAAACAGTTCATATGAATATGAATAGTAATTTAAAAGTCATTAATCATCCGATTCCCATTTAGGCTCAAACCAGGGTAGGAATCACAATCATACTCGGACACTTTTTGTCTGAAACAAGGCTAGTCCCATACCTAGGTTTCTTTTTGGCCTTAGCTAGGGCTAGCCCCACACCCAGGTTACTTTTTGGCCTCAGCCAGGGCTAGACCCACACCCAGGATACTTTTTGGCCTCAGCCAGGGCTAGCCCCACACCCAGGATTATCTTTTAGGCCCAGAAGCTTGGGATAGCCCTACACCTAGGATTTATCTTTTAGGCCCGCAAGCCAGGGACAGCCCCACACCCAATTGAAATGATCAACACATTTTAAAAATTAGCTAATCCATAACATACTACCATTATTTCAATGACATACACTTATCAAGTATCAACTAGGTTTAGTCCCCTACCTGAAGAGTAGTAGAATCTTTTACTTAATGAAGATGCCTTCGCAAGCTCACGACCTGAAATATAATTTTTTATCTTTTGTTAGTTTTACAAGGATCAGACAGACTCAAATCCCGATGTGGATTCTTTAGGTTTTAATTAAACCAATGTATTTAATACATTTTATCTTATAGGGGTATTTAGGTTATTATTTAAAATAATTTAAATTTATATCCATATTGTAGGATTTTTTATTCTGAAACAGTGACCATAAACGGAATCAAGTTCCGAGTTCCAATGAAGAAGTTATGACCATTTTATCTTAGGGGTAAAATGGTAAATTTACTTTTTAATTGTCGGTTCTGGTATATTATGATATCAGTATGTGTATTTTGTCATTACGAGTCCAAGGCCACTGACGGGACTCAATTTGGAGTTCGTACGGATAAAATATGATCAATTCAGTTTTATCCTTATAATCTATTTATTTATTGATAGTTGATTTTTAGCATAAAGTGTAAAGGAATCTCTTGGTTAGCCTAAAATGCCTTAGGTTGAGTTGTGAGGAGGTTGTGGGTTCTAATAAGAAGGCTATCTTTTTATTTTACTTATGTTTTTGAAGTTGCACCATTAAAACCCAAACCCTAATTAAGTGGGTTTAAATCATACCCGACCCGACTAACCCGGGGGGGTGGGAGTCGGTGGCGGCCGGAGGTGGTGGTGGCCGGCGGCGGCCGGAGATGGCGCCGGCCAGCGGCAGACGGCGGTGGTAGGCGGCGACCGACGGAGGCTGGTGGTGGAGGTTGTTGGGTGGCAGAGAGTTGGGCGCGGATTTCGAGGCGAGGGCTTGAGTGCAGAACCATGGGATGTAAGGGGGTTTTTATAGGCCTTTTTCTGGAATACCAAAGGTCTAAGGTCTTAATTGTAAAACAACCCATTATTTTATTCATTTATTCAGCTGAGTGACTGTTTTCGTCCGATCAGAAACCAACGGTCTTCGGTTTCGCTGCCTTTTTGTCTTTTTCCCCTCACTATAAATATTTATTTTTCTTAATTTTAGATAAAAAAGTTCTAAGGTTTTTTGGTTAAAGGGGAAGGAATTAAGATATTGTTGATAGGTCTCTAGTTCAAAATCTTACATTGGTCATTTTTTTCTTTAAATTTTTAAATGTTCTAAACATGCTCAAAACATAAAAGTTTATATAGGGTTTTTGATCGTTTCGATGAGCCGGATGCAATGGCGTAGTCCAATTTTTTGTTTTAAAATTTGTAAAGAAAATTCTTTATTATATTATATTAATCATTAATATTTTTGGGATGTTACATTGGTCTCCTTGAGATTCGGTGGAGGCGTGGAAGAAGAAGAGGGTTGTAAGCCAAATTTAATTCCATATTACTCAAATACCAAAAAAAAATTTCCTCATATTGCTCCATGGCGATGACTGACACTCACAGCGGTAGGGATTTTTGAATTGCGTGAACAAACCTATTTTAGTCGTGTGTATTGCTTTACTCTGTTAGTGTTTTCCTTTGTGATTGTGATCATTGTCTGTGTATTCAATCATTCTCTTCGAATCGTCGGAGATCCGAGAACCCTACAACCCTTTCATAAGTGTGAGGCGGTGGATCGAGATCTCGTCTAAGGTATTCCGAGCCAACACACACCACCACCAAAGACATGGCAATGACAACGAACATATATTGATAGCCGTGGGTAGGCACCAACATGACGTGAAAATTGTTTGGTGGGTACCCACTGCACAATCTCAACCGGTATCCCCTGCTACTAGGGTTGGGCTTGAGCATGGAAGATGGAGTAGGAGGAGGTGCAGGAGGAAGAAGAATAGGAAGGAGGAAGAGGACGAGGAGGTGGAGAAAGAGGAGAGTCGGTGGGTCTCGTGGTGCGTTGCACGGGTTTGGTAGCAGTAGCAAGCTAGGTGCCCTCATAAATATCATTTGGACACATTAAAATTTTTATTTATTTATTTTAAATTTAGGATCATAGTAATCTTGTGCGTGCAAATAACAACACCCTATGAGTTCAATCTATTGTATCTTGAAAAACAAAATGAAGGTGCAATGTTTTTTGGGTGTTGCTCTTTGCACACACCAACTACTAGGACCTCAAATTAACATGGAAAAAAATACATGATGTGTCCTCAAGAGCTCCCAGGCATATTGACAAGTGCCCCCTCTCTCGTTTTTTGAGATCGGTGGGTTTTCTTACACACTTTTGTAAAATCTAGTAGAGCGGGGGGGGGGGGGGGGGGGGGGGTTCTCTTCTTCCTTCCCTTCCCCTTCTTCCTCCTCCTTCCATGAAATATGTTGACCACTCTAAATCGACATTTCGTGCAACAATTCAGTTGATAGCCACCTAAACAATCTTACCTTATGTCGGTCACTCCCGATTAGGGCTGGCAATTTCGGACCCGACACGGCAGACCTGACACGAAGTTAGCGGGTCTGGGTCAGGGCTAAACGGGTTCGGGTCGTAAACGGGTCGACACGATAGAGTCCGGGTTTAGGGTCTGGACACGGTAGACCAGGGAAGACCCGTTTAGTATTCAACGGGCCGTGTCGGGTCGGGTCTACCCGCAATCCGATACTATAATATATAATACCAGCGGGTCTTTCGGGTCAGGTCGGGTCGAGTCGGATTGGGTCAACTGAATAGTCCCGAGTGATAAACGGGTCTTACCGGGTCTTATCGGGTCTACCCGTTTATTAGCGGGTCGGGTATGGGTTTAGGATCTAGACACGATTAGTTAAACGGGTCGGGTCCGGGTCTGGGGTTTTTGGACACGAACCTACGGGTTTAGGATCTAGACACGATTAGTTAAACGGGTCGGGTCCGGGTCTGGGGTTTTTGGACACGAACCCGACTAGACACGACACGAACCTGACACGACCCGACCCATTGCCACCCCTACTCCCGATTGACATATGTATCGATCTCTCCTGGTCTTTATGGACATAACTGTTCGGTTGCAATTAGGGGTGGGACTTGTGTGGGTTGAAGGGTCTACCCATGCCCAACCCGACTTACACACACTTCAACCCGTTTTGCTTGTGGAACCCGTGGAAGCCCAACCTGTGCTTTGCCCCATGTCAGGTTGCTCGGGTTGCCCAATTTGCCAAAAAATGGGTGGATTGGTAGGGTTGGACAAGTTTAATTTCGTCACAAGAAATAAAAATAATTGATCTCTTAAAACCAAAACAAGAAAAAAAATAATTTTTTTTTCTATTAATCAACAATAACTACTACTACAAAAAATCAAAACATCCAACCTCTCTCTCTCTCTCACTCTCTCTCTCAAAACTCTATCATATTTTGGAATGTTTTTGATGATGGATCAACAAAAGCAACCCTACATGCACGTATGCCACTATACTCGCATACTCGGGTTCCTTGGTTTGGGAAAGACGATGCCCAAACATGTCCGAATTGAAATCAGGTTGATATTTTTTTGTCCAAATCCGTCGAAATTTTCAACCAGCTTTGCCCATGCTTGTACATTGTTCAGGTTGGACGAGTCAGATTCAGGTTGGGGTTGCCCAAGTCCCACCCCTAGTGGCAATCCACCAAACAATTCCATGCATGTTAGTTGCTCCCAACTAACACGTTTCAAGAAAGGAGGACGAAGAGGAGGGGGGGGGGGGACCGAAGAAGGGGAGGATGTGGAGAAACAAGGGGAGGAGCAGAAGGACGAGGGGGAAAAGCAGAGGAGGGTGGACATAGCATCAGTCAGAGCAGGGAGCAGGAGGAGGAAGGGAAGGTTGGGTGGAGGTGTACCCTTTTGAGGGGTTCCCAATCAAGATGGGGGACCATAGTCAAATATAGGAGGCCTGGGGTGGCCATATCAAGTTTGAGGCCATAATAACTTCGTGGGTGCAAACATCAACACTTGTTTTTCTTCTCCCTTTCAATCAAAGTCCCCAATCATCCAATTGTTCACCCATCTTGTTTTTTTTTACGGTGTTCAATATTCCCACACCTTCTTAGAGCATCTCCAACCGACTCCCATCTCCTCTCCTATCCCCTGTAGCAGTCCTCTTTTTTGTCCATTTGTGACTGACTGCAGCTCCAACCGACTTCTATCAATCCTACGTGGAGATAGAAGCCGAATTTCACTCGCAGCAACTGGGGGCCAAGGCAAAGCTCCCATCTCGCGGGGCTCACCCATGTGAGGGAAATTTAAATCCACCTTCGATCGTTTGTTGTGTGTTGTGATTTTAGGGTCTTGCTTCAGACTTCTCCATTGTGTTTGAGAGACAAATAAGATCGGGGATCAAGACAGGAGATTGGTCTCCATTAGATCTAGTAGAGTTGTAGAAGAAGAAGCGGGTTGTAAACCAAATCTAATTACACATTGCTCTAGGGTGGTGATCGACACCCACAGAGATAGGAATTTTTGAACTGCGTGAACAAACTTCTTTGTGTCGTGTATTGCTTTTCTTTGTTAATTTTTTTCCTTTATAATTGTGATCGTTGTCAATGGATTCAATCATTATTTTCGGATCGTCGGAGATCCGAGAACCTTAAAACGCTTCCGCAAGCATGAGGCGACGGATCAAGACATCGTTTGAGGTATTTCGAGCCAAAACACCACCACCACTAAACACGTGCCAATGACAACGAGAATATATATATATATATATATATATATATAGAGAGAGAGAGAGAGAGTAAGAGAGAGAGAGAGAAATGCTATAGTGCGGCATGCGGTAAGTGCGGCACCGCACCGCTGCGTGCATTAGACGGCTGCGGTGCGGTGCCGCACATATCGCATGCCGCAGCAAGCATGCCCCTATATATATATATATATATATATATATATATATATATATATATATATATATATATATATATATATATATATATATATATATATATATATATATATATATATATATATATATATATATATATATATATATATATATATAGGGAAATGAGTTCCTATGACATGTCATAGGGAGTACCCTATGACATATGGTGAGTTAGTAACCCTAGAATATTTAGAATGTTCTGAATTTTTATGAGGATGATCACCCAATCTTAGATAGGACCCCCGCAAAAAATCGGCTCATTCTAAAACTTCTAGAGGCATTAAATATGATTTTCAATTTAACGGTTAAAATGGATGGCCGATAAAGTTTCTAGCATTTGATGCCCAAACAAGTTTTAGAATGCTTTGATTTTTTGTGGACATTCTATCTAAGGTAAGGTGATCACCCTCAAAAAAATTCAACACATTCTAAACATTCTAGCATTACTAATTCACCATATGTCATAGGGTACTCCCTATGGCATGTCATAGGAACCCAGCCCTCATATATATATATATACTAGTAATGCTCGTGCCTATCGGCACGCAAAAGATTTCGAGGGCGGCAAAAAAAATTTCGAGGGTGTAACAAAATTTTGAGGGATGATACAATATTTTAAGGGTGACAATAATAATTTAAAAGTGATGATAATATTTTGAGGGAGGTGATAATATTTCGAGGATGGCAACAATCTGTGCAGGCGTACAAGTTTGACGGGGAAGCCTACATTCGACTTAGACATCCACATTTGTCAGGGGCATATATGATTACATAAGTAACATACTATGATGGATGGTAGCCATGTCTTTATTTATCCTGAACGAAGAGAATGGACTAACCTGCCCCATGTTTGGCATCGACCAACCGCTGCCACCGTCGGAGGCCGATAAATTATCTTTTCTTGTGATTCCTCTATTGCCATGCTCGATTTTACTCTGATTGAGTTTTTGTTTGAATAAATAGATCGCATGTATGAGATCAAAACCCTAAAAAAAATTTAGGTTTTTTGTTGATTTCGGACAAAATCCAAAATTCAACCGCTTTTTATATGGGAGGGCCAAAATCCCTCACCTCGACCACCTCCTCTGGCTTGATCTCTGACGCTGACGCTACTGGATCCTCCTCCTTCACGGAGGAGCTCTTTCTAGGGTTCGGCTCGCTTTAAGAGAAGGGGGGTGAGCATATTTGCTACACGCATGCACTTGCTTAGGATTCAACGGCCGGATGAGGCACCGATCGTTCGAGACTCTCTATCTCTCTCTCTCTCTCTCTCACCTAGCCACATGCACACCAGTCACCGGCCGAGCACCTGCACGCGGGCCACCCTCCGATAACCATCTCCCTCTCTCTTCCCTCCCCACCCCCCCTCTCTCTCTCTCTAATGGAGTTGTGGGCTTTAAAAGGGGGAGGGTTGGGTTTTAGACATTTTTTTTTTTTTGGGGGGGGGGGGTGGGGGGTGGGGGTGGGCTGATAGGATGTTGGGCGGTGGGACATGAAAAGTTTAGTACGAAAATACTAAACCCTCATTTGGTAATTTTTATCTGATCAAAACTGAATTGGTAGAGGCAAGATGTAGTTTTTTAAACTACAAGGGTGAATTGTTTTTTAGCTAAACTTTAGGAGGGCAAATTATAGGGTTTTGATAGACTAAACTATAAAGGGGCAAACTATAGATAAATGCAACTATAGGGGGGTTAAGTGTTTTTGAGCTGAACTTCGGACTTAACAGACCCAATCACAACCATCTCTCTCTCTCTCTCTCTCTATCTCTCTTCCCCCGTTTCTCTCACGGTGGGCAGCGGTTTCAATGGACGACTAATCACAGCCATCTCTCTCTCTCTCACTCTCGCTCTCTCTATCTCTCTTCCCCTGTTTCCCTCATGATGGGCAACGGCTTCGATGGACGGATAGTGAGCAGCAACACCGATCAACTGGTCAGTGAGCAGCAACTTCGACGAACGGTGAGCAACAGCTTCAAATTACGGATGGACAGACGGTGGGCAGTGGCTTCGACGGCCGGTTGTAGCTCCGATCCCCAATCCGACCCCAGTCCTCCCGTCGTAGCTCCGATCCAGCCCACCCTACCCCAATCCAGTGCCGCCTTGCTCCGATCCAACCCCGCTTGCTCCAATCCAGTGCCGCCTTGCCCCGATCCAGCACCGCCTTGCCCCGATCCAACGCCAGCCATCAGAGTCGGAGGTCGACCCCCCTTCTTTCTCTCTCTTTGACGTCGCCAGCCATGGGTCACAGTGCTCAAAGTGCTCACCGGTCGGGGAGGGGGAGGGGGAGGTAGTGGGGTGATGGAGGTGGTGGGGATGGGGACGGTGGACTGACAAGATGGTACATGGGGGGCGGTGGAGAGAGAGAGAGAGACGACATAAGAGAGAGTGAGAGAGGAGGGGGGTCAACTCCGTGCCTTTCAGCCGAAAGGCATGGGAAATCGTTTACGACTGCAACACTGCACCGGCTCCTGCGGTTTGTCGGCGACGACGCCACCTCTCCGATGACGATGGTAACGACGCGACAACGATGACCCCTCTGGCGAGAGAGCGAGGGAGATTGTACCAGCTCCTGCAGTTCATCTGTGATGACACAACCTCTTCGGCGACGTGGCCTCGTGCCCCTCTCTCTCCAGTGGCGACATGCCCTGAAATGAGAGAGATTGAGAGAGAGAGAGAGGGCAGACAGGCAGGGCAACCGACGGCTATGATGATGATGATCTATTTCGGAAAGCAATTATGGGGGAGGGGACCACGTATAGGTGGCAGGTGTAATAGGTCCTTATTTTTTTACATGAAACTCCTCCAAACAATTATAATTTATATTTTTTTTACAATCGGATCCTTTTCGCATTTATTTTACTTGCACTTAATTGTAACCTTCTATCTCAGCTCCATTCAATCTTAGCCGTTTCTCTCTCTCTAGATGAATCTCACTCACCCTAACATCAATTTATCTCATCCACTCTTTTCTATCCCCTTCCCCAAGACAGATCGTGACCATTCTTTGTACCCCCCACAAAACTGTAGCTTATTTTATATATATATATATATATATATATATATATATATATATATATATATATATATATATATATATATAATGGCCACTTACTCATATAGTTACCTATGATCTAGACTGCCCATTAGATCCTGATGTACTGTTCAAATTAGAAGGGGAGTTAAAGCAATGGTGTCCGCATTAAATGCTCGTATTAAAAGCCCGCATTTAATGCGGACACCATTACTTTAACTCTCCATCTAATCCGAACTGTACATCAGAATCTAATGGACGGCCTGGACCATAGGTAACTATATGAGTAAGAGACCATAAGTAAGAGTATCCCTCCCCATATATATATATATATATAAAGAGAGAGAGAGAGAAATGCTTAAATGTGGTCTTGCGGTCTGTGCGGTTCACACCCGCAGTCGTCCAATGCGGTGCATCGCACTGCGCCACACCACGCTCGCAGCATCGGACGGCTGCGGATGCGGACCGCACAGACCGCAGTGAAGCATGCCCATATATATATATATATATATATATATATATATATATATATATATATATATATATATATATATATATATATATATATATATCAGGATCCGTGGACATGTAATTTTGACATGTCGTTTTGACATGTCATCAAGTAAACCTATATAAAGGTTTTAGAATTGGCTGAATTTTTGCGACAATGCTCACCTTATTATAGATAGGTTATCCACAAAAAATCAAGTGATTTTGAAACCTTTAGATGTGTCAAATGTGCAGAGGTTTATTGATCGTCTGTTTTAACCGTTGATTTGAAGAACACATTTGACGCACCTAGAGGTTTCAAAATCGGTTGATTTTTAGTAGATATGCCATCTATGATGAGTTAAACATCCTCACAAAAATTCATTGAATTCTGAAACCTCCATGTAGTTTTCTTGATGACATGTCAAAAATACATGTCCACGGATCCTGACCCTATATATATATATATATATATATATATATATATATATATATATATATATATATATATATATATATATATATATATATATATATATATATATATATATATATATATATATATATATATATATATATATATATATATATATATATATATATATATATATAGGGGAATGCTATAATGCGGCATGCGGTACGTGCGGCATCACACAATAGCCGTCTGATGCAGGCGCTGCGTGCATGCGATGCACGCAGCGTTGCATCAGAAGGCTGCGGTGCGGTGCCACACTTACCGCATGCCGCATTATAGCATTCCCCTATATATAGTAGTGATACATTGCGGCCGGGGTTAGTGTGCGGCTTCCGTGCGGACGGCTGAGGAGTGTATGGGCCGTTCGATCAATCGATCCAACGATCGGGATTCACCCCCCCCCCCACCGACCCCAGCTGTTACTGTGGCGGGCACAGTAACAACGATTTCGGTGGGGGGGGGGGGGGGTTGAACCCCGGCCGTTCGATCATCGTGAATCGAACGGTCCAAATCCTTTCCGCCCAGTTTGGTGGTCTGGATGAACCACGGCCGTCCGATCGACTTGAATCGAACGGCACAAATCCTTTTCGTCCGGTTAAAAAGTGTAGCCGTTCGATCGAATGATTGAACGGATGAAATCCTACGATTGTTTCCCACGGGATCTCATCCGTTCGATCATTCGATCGAACAGCTACATCTTTTAATCGGGAGGAAATAATTTTGGCCGTTCGATTCACGCCGATCGGACGGCCGGGGTTCAACTCCCCCACCGAAATCGCTGTTACTGTGCCCGCCACAGTAACAGCTGCAGTCGATGGGGAGTGAATCCCGATCGTTGGATCGGTTGATCGGACGGCCCGTACACTCCCTGGCCGCAATATATATATATATATATATATATATATATATATATATATATATATAATACGGGGTATGAGCTGACAGCCAAAATGCTCATTTGAGCTGTCTCCGACAGCCGTCCAATCCAAACGATCGGACCGTCCAATAAGAAAAAAAAAACTGTTAACACAACTGTTAACATACCCCTCAAGCTCTTTCTCTCTCATCGCAGCCCAAATCTTCGACCCCCTCCGGCGGCACTCCCGACCCCCTCCGACAATCGTGTCCCCCTCCGACGCGACCCCGTCCCCCTCCGGCAGATCCTGACCCCTCCGGCGACCCCGTCCCCCTCCGGTGGTACTCCTGACCCCCTCCGGTAGCACTCCCGACCCCCGCCGACAACCCAGTCCCCCTCTAGCGCGACCCCTTCCCCCTCCGGCAGGCCCCGCCCCCCTCTGGCGCGCCAGAGGGGGATGGGGTCGCGCCGGAGGGGTCGGGAGTTGCCAGAGGGGGTCGGGAGTGCCGCCGGAGGGGGACACGGTCGCTAGAGGGGGTCGGGATTTACCGCCGAAGGGGGTCGGTGGTTCGGGCTGCAATGAGAGAGAGAGATGGTGAGGGGTCTGTTAACAGCTATATTAACAGTTTTTTTTTATTGGACGGTCCAATCGTTTGGATCGGACGACTGTCGGTGACAGCTCAAATGAGCATTTCGGCTGTCAGCTCATACCCCGTATTCTCTCTCTCTCTCTCCCTCTCTCTCTCTCTCTCTCTCTCTCTCTATATATATATATATATATATATATATATATATATATATATATATATATATATATATATATATATATATATATATATATATATATATATATAGGGTCAGGTTAAATAGACACAGTTTTTGCACTCAATTTTTTACACCGATTTTCAAAACATTAGATAGAGGTTTCAGAATTTCTTGATTTTTTGTGAGCATAATCACCTTATCCTAGATAGCACGTCCACAAAAAATCAGAACATTCTAAAGCCTCCAAGTACATCAAAACTAAAAGG